>JAUELH010199197.1:0-16762 GCA_031471375.1 Hermissenda crassicornis | reverse complement strand
AGAGAGAGAGAGAGAGAGAGAGAGAGAGAGAGAGAGAGAGAGAGAGAGAGAGAGAGAGAGAGAGAGAAAGAGATATGCATTATCTTGTCACACACACAAAAACATAGGCACAGACGATAGCTGAACTTTACGACAATAATTTATTCTCAGTTATATCAAAGTATAAAGTCATCAATACATCATGTTGCTGATTTGTAAGAATGGTGTCGTAGAAAATTGCAGCAGACTTGTTTCATGAGGGAAAACACTAAAAGCTTACTCATAAAATAATATTAATATGCTTAAAATGTTCAACATTCTCAAGTATTTTAGATGCAATCTAGCTGCCATTCCATTCCATAAATTAAAATTAAAATTTAGTTCACTTATTATAAGGTTCATCTAAGAGGAAAATAAATAGATGAATTTTAATTAATATAGTGCATGAATATGATAACTTCAAATGCGGTTAGCCTTTTCCCACATGCCAATAAAAATGCCAAGGCAATCATTGGTATGCTATGAAAAAGAGTGTGTTAAAATTGTATTGCCAACAACATTGATAACCTTAAATAAATTAACAATTACCCAGTGACATTTTGCATAATGTCATATCACAATCGCACAAGCAGGTTAACAATGGCAGTTGTCAATACAACTTTTTTTTTGGCTGACCCACATAACATTCTTTCAAAACAAAGGAATTAAAATCAATCAAAATATATATATGGATAGGTATTTACAGTACACGCACAAAAAAGAAAAAGAAAGACAGATAGAAAGAAAAAAGTCACACTCCCTTGAGAAGTGTCAGTAGCTTTTCATGAATGAAACAAGGCATCCACAACAAGGAGGTCCCAAGTAGTAGAAAAGGTAAGATTAATTAGTATTAGTAGCACTAGTCTCCCAAACAGACACCGGTATCTCTGGGGCTGGAAATGTTTCACATCAGGTGATTCGATGACACCGCACTCCAGCCCCCCCCCCCCCCGATTCTAAATAAATAGGCCATAAAGTGACTGATGGAGCAACACGCAATTTTACAGTACATGAGAACAACAACGTTTTTAAAAAAAGGCAAAATGGAATATTTTCTGAATGTCAAAATGGTCTTCTCAGATATTTCCTGTTTTGGATAGTATGTCTTTCCCACCCTCCACTCATGGTTGGTCGTAGTTGTAGGTGTTATCATGAGGAGGTTACACTTTGTAATTCAAAGACTTCACATCAAAATCATTCATAAAAATTTGTCAACACAAAGGAATTCTAATTAATTTCGTACGAAAACCACACTGAATTCTAACTCAGTCAGCAGACAATCTGGTCTAATTATGTAAACAAAGCAAACACAAGAAACATCTACACAATGTGAACAACGTCCACCCGTAACCACACACCTCAACATTCACCCCCCCCCCCCCCGATTTGTCAAGGCCCAGGAATCAGGCCTCTCACCAAACAGAAAATGCATCTCCTTGATAACAGGAGAGAGAGCAGCACTACAGCCCACCACTAACACAACCTTTCAAAATACTGATTTCCTCTCACTTACTTCGACGGGACGAAAAAGCCCAACCCTGAAATGGCCCCCCCCCCCCAATCATGTTATTTCCATATATCTATTCCAAGAGTCAACCAACGGTGATAGTGCCATCTTCCTTACACCTGGATTTGTTGGTATGTTGACTGACGACACCGTAAAGATCATACAAAGCCAGGAAATAGTAAGATCTATAGAATTAGTCAAGACTGAAAAAGTTAAAAAAAAATACACCTGCTAAGTTCCTAAAATGACAAAATGATTTTTTCAAATTTGGGAACCGGCAATTCTGGAATGTTAGTGGAGCACACAGGATTAAATTAAGACAGCCCATGACTCAAACATAACACACACATGTTAAATATGTCAAGTGTAGTAATATCAAAACCTTTGCTAATAGACGCACACAACCAAACAACACTGACGACGCATCCTCTCACAATCATCATTCAATGACCAGTGCAGTTGAAACACAAGAAGAGAAAACTACACAACGATAAAAGGACAGTAAATGGAATCTGCCGATTGAGCTGGGCAAAGGTGCCCCACATAAACTCCCAATACAGTGGAATCTAGACAATTGGGAACTTGCCTATCAACTCCGGAGTTGCCTCTTCTAATAATAGACCTAACCATCCACAGGGAACAAGAGCCGTGTGCTTTCATACCAGCCAGTCCAAACTTTAGCACAAGAGGAATAACAAACCACTATGCCCTAAAATAATAATTGCCATATTCTGAAAGTGTGATCGTGAAATGAAACGGCAAAAATTAGCAATCTCTTCAAACTCCAACAGACAATTTCCACTGCCAACACAGCAAAAAGTGAACCATGGTGCAGAAATGTAAGCCATAATAAAAAGATATTCAAACCATACCTGGCTGCATTGTTGCCACATATTACGGAGTACATTCTCTGTTTCAGATCATTGGTTTATTGACAGGTTCAAATAAAATTTAAAATGAAAGAGGATGATTATCACAACAAATTCTGTGGGTGAGATTAGGGCCAGAGGAAGGAAATAGATACGTATAACTATGAGAGAATTTGGCCGTCAGACCATTATATCAGCAGCACAGAGTAAAGAAATAATACGAAAACAATGCATACATTCACACATAACATGAATGTGTGAGCTCCATTTATGAAAGATCACAGCCTCTTACATTCAGTCACCATAGAATGATGTGGTCAATTGCTTGTATTTTAAAGCATATTAAATGCATTCAAGATCACAACATAATCATAATATATCAGATTCATTACAAAAAACAAAACAAAATATATACATTAATTATATATATCTAAATGACATGATAATGATATATATATTTATAATTTCATAAGATTTAAAAATTCATTAACGTTAATCAAATATAATATAGTATTTCTTTTCATTGGAAGCAGTATTAAACTCTTTGTTACACTTTCTTCAGTGGTGACAAAACGAACCATGCCAGGATTCCTATCATCATCATTGCCATAGATTAGAACACAAATCTCTATAACAACAACACACTCAAAACAAGGCACCCCAGTCTCAAATATCAAACTGGAGACCAGGACAACTCGTGCCGAAAATCAACCAGTGAAATGACCATTGCAATTTGAGGGAGAGGAGAGGACATCAAACCAATTTATATATTATATCAACTATTAGAACAAGAACATTGGGTGGAGTGAAATGTAGTGAGAATAACAAAACTTCATTTCAAGGAAAGACAAAAAACATCAGACAGGGTGGGCAATAGGTGAGACAAAGAATGAAGAAAAGATTTTTTTTTTGTTTGTTTGTAAAAGAGAGCACATCGACACAATACAGGTCATACAGTGCTATGAAATAGTAAGATGAGAGGATTAGTTAAAAGATCAAACAGAAGTAGACCCTACCAGAGGCGCCCTCCAACCACCCGCATGAAGAAAAGAAGTAAGTCGTATGACAATTAGAACAACTAACAATTGAATGGATCAGCCCTAAATTCTTTCAAAAAGTAATAAAGTCTTTAGCTTAACGCACTTTGCAACTCAAAAGGCGGCACCTCCGATTTATAGTCCGTCTGCGATAGGACTGTGTGGGAACGAGCCTTGATGTCACCACCGGGATTCAACCCCTTGGCCTCTCGAATCAAATGTGAGTATTTTTGTGAGTGACTTAACCACTACACCATTGGCTCGTCCTTACATTTGTTATTTGTCTGTTGTAAAGGGTACAGCTTCCAATACAATAATGATGTCATGTAATGCCTGAAAAAAGACAACAAAATGAAAAACAAAGACGAGTCCACTTTGACATGCTTTATCTAACTAACAGTGTCGTCAGATTTCTGCTGTAACACAGTGAACCAAGGCAACCCCACACAACTCATTATACTATAATCGGCCCTTTTCTTGGTGTTAGGGGAATCTGCGCATTATCACCATACGGTTTACACACAGTGCTAGGAAATAGTAAGAGAGATTTATGTGTTGTCTGTGAAAATTTGTGTTAAGAGAGCACACATATGTATCGACACAGTTAGGTAACGAGTGCTGGGAGACGAGTAAGACGACAGGCGTAGATAAAAGAATAAACAAAAGTAGAAAGACACTAGAGGCAGCCTCCAACCACCCACTCTATTGTAACTGATGGAGAGCACAGCAACAATACACAGGCTGTAGTGCTTGGAAATCCTTTGGATTGGAGTTTGAGGAAACCTATCAATCAGCTGATCAGTTTGGTCGACAAATGGAAATGACAAAGTCTATATGATAACAAAAGTAACTGTATAATAAATATGTTTTAACATGATTACTATAATGTGTATCATATCATGAGTGAGTGTGATCAAGGTTACACAAAAAGTCAAATTAAATTGCACACAGGTTTGTGAAGAGAACAAAATTGAAATTATAAAGCGGTTGCTACTTCCAACTTGGCACCAAATGGGCAAAATATGGCTTACATGCGAACACTAACCCTCCCCATTAAAAAAGAAAAAACCTCTTAAACAGCGGAGATCACTGTGACATGGTTAATGGTTGCTTTGAAGTGCCACCATTGTACAATCAATAGAGGAGCACATTTATGAATCAAGATAAGATCATTGTATACTTTTTACACACAGAAAGAGAAGGCAAAGCTCATGATGGGAGCCAACGATTGTCTGACACATTCTCTGACATTATGTATCCTTTCAAATTTTAACTTATTTTACTCATCAAAATGTAAAAAAAAAAAAAGGTTAGATAACTTGAAATTCTAGACACAAAAAACAAAACAAAAATAACACAAACTACTGAGAAAGCAAATAATTAGAACTGCTTTTAAGTGTAGAAGGAAAAGGCTCTCTTCAAATACGACATTGATAATTCCGAAGGATCGAGATCATTCACTCACTGAGGTGAACCCACACAAGGGTTCTTTGTGGGAATTCCACATTCACAGCAAGCATGCTCAACTAAAGTGTTGTTAATATCAGATATCCCAATGACAATGTGTGTAAAACAATTAGATTTAGGGGTATAATTATGCCTGATGGACCCTTTTCCAGTTTTACAAATCACAATTCAATATTATCATAACAAGGTAAGGACATTTTACCTGGAGTATGAACAGGGCTGTATGTGGACACATAATCACGCTAGGAAAAGGAGACGAAGTTGGGGTCAACAGAAAGCTAGATTCGACCAGAGGTACCCTCCAACTCATTTTTCCAATCACACCAATGACATCTTTGAATGCACATTAAGTCATTACAACGTTCTCCCTATCATACTCATACAGACTAGCAGCCACTCCCTAAAACCGGTTCAAGACATTATAATGCACGACGAATACTCACACTTCTACATGTCCTAATGAATGACTGCAAGTAAAGAGCACGATCAAGTCAATTAGTTTTAGCTATGATCTGATACACCTAATAAAATCTATATTTTTCAGTGGACAGGGATAAAATTGTTATATTATGCCAGAAGAGAATCACAGAGTACAATGTGCCAAACCAATCATAAATAGACTCCATTTATGCCAAGTACAAGTGACTGTATCGCACTCTTTACTCAATTGTGACTATTTTATTGCTCTCTATATTTTCATGACCTAGAAAATGGACAAGAAGCTGAGTTGCTCACTTCTTTTTTGATTTCTGCTTAAAACTCAATATCAAGGTTTTGCGCAAAAAAAAAAAGCATTTGAACAGAACTAAACAATCGTATCTATAGCCTGACAAAATATGAACACTACTAATAATGTCACCCTAAAAACAGTCTCTTGCTCTATTATACATACACTACAAACTTTCATAACACTATATATTTTGACCATTGCCGATTGAGGAGCACTAAATCAAGATAACTCCTCACATACTGACCATGTCTCAAAAAAACAAACATTCAACACTTTAATTACTATAACACTCTTATTTCACTGTAAGGCAATGATAAAAAGCTCCATGACGGAGCTTGAGACAAAATGTCATCACCAAGCCACCTTCTGTTAATATCAAAGCAGAGAAGCACTGGCTCAGAGATCTTTTAACAACTCCATCATTTTCCCCGTGAAATATAGACACTGTGTGTGTATGTCTTCCAATAAACGTGCCTATATCAAGGTCAAATTATGCAATCACATTAAATGTAAAGCATCATTACCAGGAGGAATCGACTCTTTTGTCCAAGTGAGAGGAGATAGGAGAGAGACAGAGAAAGAGAATTGGGGAGGGCTGGGGGTAGAATCTTGTTCAGTGCACATAAATAGCCGTTTACACTAGCCAAACCATCTTTAAACGGCTTGTTAGATACACAGAAGCAAAGGGCTGCATAAATGTTTGTCACCAGCATATATCCAAAGAACATGGCAAGGCTCATCAATGGAACCAATCTCAAGTTGTAGTTGAACTGTCTGTTACAAAGTAACAAAGGCAACATTTTGTATCTGGATTATTCAAAATTAACTTTGATTCATCACAATCTCACAATTTTTCAAATTGTACAAAAACGTGATTGATAATTGTTTCCTTTTCTTTTAAATAAGTTCATAGCGTTACTATTGGCAAGGTCAATCATGGTTTCATTTTGAATACAGAGTCACAGCTCTAATTAAGCACACAACTCACAATTTTATGTTAAGTCATGATTAATAAATAATATAGCGGATTTAAACACAATCAGGAATTCATAAATTGACTAGCACCCGAACCATGCTTCCTTCATCAACATTGGGAGGTGGTTGATCTTGACGGCAGTAACTAGCACATTGGTTGCTTGCTGCGGGATTGGTATCGATGCTTGAATTGGAATTTTGCAACGCTGAAGGCACATGGAAAGATGTCTGAGAAGGCTGAGATATTTGCTGACAAAATGTTGATTGTGGAAGGGCATGCACTAACTCCTCAATGGACAATGTTGGTAACTTAGCTGAAAAGGTCTTGGCTAGAATTTCAAGCTCTGTCTCTGAGAAATTGGTGCTGCCAATAGCATCCTCAGCTGATGTAAAACTCGGAAAGGGCAAATGCACAGTCGATGTGGATGGCAATAAAGAAGCTGTTGATGTGGGAGAGTAAACTGTTGAGGGTGTGTGAGACATTTCAGAGTAACTTGCAGACAAAAGAGTAGAGTCGAATAGTGATGTGAAAGAAGGCAATGGGTTTCGTGGTGGTTGGAATGTAAAATCAGAACTGAAGTTGATCAAAGAGTCACTGGATGAATGAGTGTTGGAGGATTCCGATAAAAAGCTATCAAGAACATCAGACTGGGGAATCCAGGAACCCCGGGACGAATGACTGACATCTGTGCTGAGGACACTTGTACATGGCAACAAGTTATGAACTGTTTTTTCTTCTTCTGAGGTCTCCATCAAAGATTCTGTGTCTAAATATGAAGGTAAAGTTGGCTGGACTGGGGTAATTGGTGAATAGTGGGGGGAACTGGTTGACGACCAATTAAAAGTGGATGCAGCTGTATGTTGCTGGTAACAATGATCTCCATTGGGAGTGAGAGGCTGAGGATCCAGCATGATATCGGTCAACAATTCTGACAAAGGCGGTAGTCCTTCAAAATGGCCTGGATCAACTGAAAGATCCTCTGACGAAGAATCCACAATTTTTTCATCCTTTATATCAGGGGCAAGATGTTTCATTGCATTCACTATAAGAACACTGCGTAGCAAGGGCACTTCTGTTCTTCTTTTTGGGGGACGTGGAGGGTTGACATATCTTAGTTTTGCAGCACACAAATCCATGAGCAGCTGCCTTTCATTGGTCTCCTCATCAAGCAAATCACACCACTTGCGTTTCACCGGTAGAGACGCCATGGGGGGCATCACGCTAAATAAAAATAGATGGGAAAAAAAAGAGTTAGCTTTAAAAGATAAAACATATCATTATCATTTAGCACACATTCACAAATGTTATGGAGCTTCACAATGACATTGAAATATCCCACTCCCCCAGCCAACGTAAATACAGAACACATCGAACAAGACTAGCAGGCTGTTAGGCGAGTACACATTTTTTTTGTACTCAGAAATTGCTATCTTGATCGACCAGACACTCATATTTACACCTGCATCAAGTGAGGTAACTAGAGTGAAATTTCTTGAACAAAGAAAAAAAATATGGGCCTGGAAGGAACCTCATCCATGACCTTGCTGCCTGCAGTCTGACACGCTACCCACAAGGCCACCCACCATGTCTCTTACCCACTAGGCAACCCACCATGTCTATTTAACTTAAAAATAATTCTTTAACATTCTACCAAGAAGTTAATTTTGTCAAGAAAATATTATGGAGTTTCCTGGATTTAATGAATGAAACAATTACTGACAAAGACAATAAAATAGCTTAATAAAAATAATTAGCAGTGAAAGTGCAATGACAAAGAATGTTTTCCTTGGTCTCCCAAGCATTATTGGGGGTCTGTCTTTGTATTAGATGTGGCTCCTGCATGTCCCATAGCTGAGTAATTGGGGGTGGATGGTTGACAAACTCCACCTACTCATAATCATAGATATTGCTCTATCACAATGACAATTCAGATTAAATAAAACAAACATAATCTCAAAGCAATGAACTGAACTGAAGAAATTAAGGGACACTTACCAGGTCTAAACACATTACTAAAAATCAGATTTAAAAAGTTTTTTTACAGGGGTAAAAACAAACGAATCAAAAACTGTACTGCCAATCGTAATTTGTCACACCCAGTTAATGAACAGCAATATCACTAACCCCATTATTACAGGTTCATCATTATCGTTTGTTGAGAGAGAGAGAGAGAGAGTGCACATCAACACAATAAGTGACATACCGTGCTTGGAAATAGTAAGAAGACAGAATTAGATGAAAGATCTAACAGAAATAGACCCTACCAGAGGTGTCAGCCAACCACTCACACCATCATTAACATTATCCTCAAACCATAAAAGCTAAATCCAACAAATCAATTGTGGCGGCAGTGACAATGAATTGTTACAATATCGTTCTCAAACATTTTGTTTTTTGTTTGATGGAAGAGAACACAGGTATTGTAGTGCTGGAAAATAGTAAGATGACAGGATAAGTTAAAAGATCAAAAAGAAGAAGACCCTATCAGAGGCGCTCGCCAACTACCCACCCTCCAACATGAGTCACTGGATATAATTTGTCAGATGTGCAGTAAGAGGAAAGAGATCAAGAACCATACATTTGTACAAATGCTTGATCTCTCTGACCAAGCCTCGTCACATGTGTCCGGTTCAAATCAATAGGGAGCAATCAGTGAGCTGTAGACTACAGCATACTGATCTGCAGCCTTTTTGCCAGGCACTCATTTATGCCCCAGTCGAGATGGGTGAACAGAGGCAAGCGTCTTACTTGAGAGAACAATGCAGATATCCAGTAAACTTAAATTGACAACGGTCCGGCCGATGCTGACAGTCACTACGGCTACTTCACACTACACCGTTACGCAAAAGCCGGGGGTTTAGGATTGCTCGACACCGAAGTGAAATAATTAAAATAACAAGACTCACTTTGTATTTTAGTTAAATATAAGTGTTTCTTTCCCTTGCCGCACTGATTTTTCTTTAATCAGGACGGTATTTACAGCTCCGCTCTCCCATCCTGAGTCCTGAGGTTGACAAAAAATATGTAATAAAGTAGATGGCAAACTACTTGCTGATCCTGATCACACATCACTCCTGACAGACATCACAGTCCACAGAGTAAAGATTTAAATTCAATGAACACCTAAACTGTAAAAACATAAACAATACATGATGACTCCGGGCAAAAAACAATAAAAAACTGCCATAAAGCGAACTGATATTGTAAATGGTTATCTATGCTATGCAGACACTACTCGTAACATTTTATAAATTCTATTTCCTCGTGATATAGGTGTGTACTGTTTGGCCACATAACACTTTCTGCCTGTTATTTGTATCGACAGAAAACCTCGGTGCTGTTCTTTTTTAGTCAACATTGTTTTTGCAGTGCACCATTAAATTTATATCATCCGCCACAGAGCCACAGATTAAAAAGCAGTCATTAGTTATCTCACAGCCACCAACATTTTGAGTTACCCACCCGCACTTTTGACAAACGTGCTAAGTATGCGATGATAAGCATTTAAAAATCTCTTGCCCTGAAATTTGAATCTATCAAAAATTAAAATATTTATAATGACATAATTAAAGAGTTCAGTCTTAAATGTATGAATTTGATACCACGATCTACCAGTATACTTGCCACACCCATGTGAGACTTGGTGGGTTCCTGAGTCACTTCACCTCATCTTATATTTTCTAAACAACAAACCACTTTATAACGCAATAAAATTATGTAATGTTACAAAACTTAATGAGAAAAGTGGAAGATAAAAATAGATTCAAACATCAGATTAAAAGTTTTTGTCGTGTAATGTGGTGTATCATAATCATAATGCGACATAACTGTGATCTGCAGTTGGATTTTTTTAGCATGCCTTTTGTTTTATATAAAATTGTGCTTTTGGAATAGAATTTCAGTTTTCAATGTGTTATAATGAACAAGTCTCCATGAATTGTAATTTCTGTTTTACCCAACCAGAAAAACTATGGAAATGCTGGCGTATCCCCCCCCCCATCAAAATTAAATAATTTGAATTGAAATATTTGTCACGCATGGCAATGTTAATGAGACAAAATCTTGTTTTGGATATACACACACAAACCAAAAAATATAATTTGAGACTTAAATCAATACACTTTCAACTTACTACCATGCAAGACTGATTCTCAAATTATTAATAGAGATGTCAATTTGGTGCAAAACAATCCTGTATTCTTCAAACTCCAAATGGGACAAGCAAAAACATTTCAGGAATGTGTGCAATCCTGCAATGCCCTTTTGATTGAATAATGGTGTTAGGGTTCTAAGATTTAAATATTTACATCTAGTGTTAGAATGGTTATTTTTCTTTTGTTGTCACCTTTACAACAAGAGGACTGAAATTACTCTAGTGACGAATTGAAATTGAAAAATGCAAAATGGTTGAGGTGTGATCGAGAATTATCACCAAAAGGTAGAAAAATTCAAAGCTACGATAAGTCAGCTGCTGCACCCTTTCACCCTGTATTGGAATACAATAAAGCAGACAAATAGCAGTTGGAATTAAACAATCATTTTGTTTCATTGGGTGAATGCTACATATAGAATGGGCAGCAAATCACCCAATTTGGGACGAGACGATGCAAAGTGTGGACGGTGGTATAACTCAACAGGTTAGGGGGAAGGGGAGAAAGGCGGCTTCTACCTCTACAACCATGGCGTGATCAATGATTCATATTCATTTCATATAACTGTGACAGACACAAGGTCACCATCAGTATACTTTCCCCTCTCTTACTCTATTCAAGATTAGGAGCAAACATTTAATACTATGGTAAAATATGGGATGGGTTCAAATTAAATTGTATAGAATGATACGGAAAAATATGTGGGACAACTAAATGTGTTTGAGAAATGCGGATTGGAGTACAATTTTGTATACATTTAACTATGATGGCGACAGATATATTGGTCTGTTGTTCAATCAATAAAGAACTCAGCAGCTGCAATCTGAAGTCGTAATCATAAACAACATTATTGCAACATCATGATTATTTTCTTTCAAAACCCAAAAGAAGGAGCGAGTTGTTAAGTAGTTACAACCAAATCCGACTGGAATAAACCTGCTAGGACCTGGAGCTGGAACAAACATCTTTTACAACTTTCTTACAACTGTGTATCTCATGAGTCTGGGGATGTCAAAAAAGTAAGTCCTTCAAGATCCGTAAAAGGTTAAAACGGCCGACACATAAACGGTTGCTGAAGCATAAAGTGGACTCAGGACAACTAACAGTAATATATAGCGCAAAGTACTGTTTTACTCAGGAAGCTGGTACCCAATTTACACCTGGGAGTAAATTATCCTGCCAAAGGAAAAATGTGAATTGCTGCATGTGGGACTCGAACCGACATGTGTCCAGCCCATCCATCATTTGTTTCTTTTAACCTCTTCTTAAAAATTAACCTTTTACTTCTCGTTCTACACAAACTTTACAAATTAAACAAAAGTGATTCCGTGGACTTCAACTTACATTCTCAAAACCATGTCTGCAAAGAAATATCTTTATAACCAACACAAAATATAGGCATCGCAAATTTCAAAGCACAAAAAAACGGCCTGACCGTCATTGAATCTTGTCACAGAAGTAGAAGGTCAGTCTGACTTCTCAGTCACAGTGGCAATTGAAGTGTCTTAGATTTGGATAGCAAGCATAATTTTAGTCATATTTATTATTTATAGAAATGTAATTTGTACTACTTTTTGAAAACTTACTAGATTATAAACAATATAGACCTGTGACTATGACCACAGCTATTTCAATATCACACAATATATCAGTCAGCACCAGATCTAGCAATGTATCATCAGTGATTATTCTCGATATCCAGGAATCCAGGCAATAAAAATAAATAAAAAGATGACTCATTTCATTATATATACATATTGTAACATAGCTATTGTATATAGGCCTAGTTATAGTCTAAGTCTAAGCACTCATCATATCCATGGTGATGATGATACCATGCTCATGGCACTTCAAAACAATGACCAATGACCAATCCCCCCCCCCCCCCCCCCCACACATTAGCATCGGTCAAGACTTGCACTTGCAGTCGGTTGTTAGGCTCATATTCATACATGATTTTTTGGATAAAGAAAATGACGTCTTACTCTTAGCTTAGCCTTCTCACTTAATTGGCCAGGGGTAAACGTGTAGTTTCCGTATAGTTATTATTTTTTACCTATAGTATAGTAATCGTTAAATATTTGTTTGTAATCGTTCATATTTCTTTGTGGTGTGTATTTTTTAAAATTAAATTCCTCTTTATTTGAATTCATTTTTTTATTAAAAAAAAAGTGCAACTTTTCGGCGACCTTTTTGTTTTATTTGGTTTTTAGGGGTTTTTCTTGATGGTTTATTTGTTTCTAGACGTGGAATTTTTAGCCTGTTTACAAAAGATGGGGTTTATTTGTTTTAACAAAGGCCACGTTTCTAACGAAATGGCCGCCATAGCTTTGACCTCATTCGGTTCTATGATGAAAGTAGGAACGGCATGTCTTCCACGAGGCATAATTATGAATATATATTGATGAAAATGCGGAAAATTTTTATGAACGTATAGGAATAAGTAAGTTTGTTTCAGAATGCAGAGAAAAAACGATGTGGATAGCCATAGCTGAAAAAACAAGTTACAACGGCGTGACTTATAGAAACTTATTCAACAGTTGTGCGATACTTGGTCAATTGTTTGAAAATAGTCTACTCACACATAGTTAAATAACATAGGACTCGTATGTGATTGGAACTACTCACACAACTGATACTACTACTTGCACAACAGTAACAGTAATTATTGCCCATCGAAAGTCTTTCTGAGGACCGATTACTAGTCGATTATTACGATTAAAGCGCTATTACGATACTAAATAATAAATATACGGAAACTACATGTTTACCCGGCCAGGTAATCTACACAAATGAGTCAATCGGAGCGAAATTTCTTCCTCAAAGGAAAAAAAACAAAGATGCTCTGATTCTGACTCTTAGACAGAGGGATCAAACCCACGACCTTGCAGTCTAAAGTTCTAAAATACTAAACACTAGGCTACTGTGCGTCTCTTTTATGGCGAGGAAGCAACAGGCAACAGTACAACTTGAACTACAACACTCAACACAGTAACTTTGAGTGTGTACTCTAACTCTTAACAACACAGCACAAAAGTGAAAAAAGCAAGGAAATAACAATAATAATTATAATCTGATCATAAGCAATGGGTACTTGTCTATTGGGGGACGACGAATGAATTATGTCCAATGAAGAAAAGGGATCAAGAAATGTTGCTCCTCTTCTCTCCCTGTTGTGCTGTGACATGGGGCTGGGGTTTCAATTTCCCCACATTATTTCATAAGAAATATCTTCAAAAATCAACCCTCAACTCTAACTCACTCTTTGTCTTTACAATTTCCAATTCCCAGAATCAAAATCAATGTTATACTTAGGAGAATATAGATATCAAATACAAATCTTAATCCAGACACTTTCATGGAAAGAAACCACTGTTATTTCATTTTTTTCAGCAGGTTTCACCTCACACAACTCCCTCCCTTCGTTTACAAAACGACCACCAGCCAGGGCCTCTCCAACCGAGTTGGAGTAAAAACATGAATTTAGGTCAAACTGCGTTGTCAACTTCATTTTCATATAAAATCCGCCTGTCTATTTTGGAAAGAACGATCAAAAGAGAATAAAGAAAATAAATGGAATGTTTACCGTGTTTAAGCACCCATCTAATTACCACACTGACGATACATTTCGTATTTTCCACAATACAACTTAGTAGAGAGCCGACAGTCTATCCCCTTCTAAAATGGGGAACTGTTGTTCGTCAATTGTTAGCCAGCAGTTTTCAGTGGGCTAGTCGGATTCACAAACTCACAAGCTTACAATAAAACACTTACCTTTACTTGGGTCCAGGATGAAAATGATTCTTAATTTTCAGTATCTATGTTGAGAATAAATGTTTCATTTCTATGTTAAAACACATCATGGTATTAACTCAAAACCACCAGCAACCAAACCAAAACTACAGTGTCTCCACGGGTCTTGCACCAGTTTCAAGTCTCAAGTCCCTGCACCCAGCGCCTCAGTTTCAGTTCAACAGCGCAGTCAACTCAGCTTTGGAGTTATGACGTCAGCATCGGACAAAATATGTCGAACATCTTGCATTCTCATTGGTTCAAGCGTTTTTATGTAGCTTTTTTGGTCGTATTAATTAAGAAAAAAATTAACTACATCTAAATACAACAATATGAAGACAATAAGATTATCAACGTATGTTCTTATAGGGAAAATTATAGTTACAGATTTTAGAATTTATATTTTTATAGCAAGCCACATTATTCGGTGCGGGCTGGTCCAGACTACTAGCAAACAAGAGCACAGTACGAACAGCAAGCAGCCACCGCTGTGGCAACCTAACCTACTTCCACCCTGCCTCCTCCTCCTCCTCCTCCTCCTCTTCTCTCTCGCCTACGCGATCGCGGGGACCGTGTAGCCTAGGCCTGCCTTCCCTCCACCACGATCAATCCCTCTATACTAGACCACATATCATGTTAGTTTTATCCACGATATTATTTCCCTTACTGTCAGGGTTACAGTTTCAGTAGAGGGCTTGCTAGCATTGGTCTTTTCTCTTTAGTTTTAGATAGAGATAGACAGAAGCATTATTTGCTTCCATCTATCGTTATATTGTAGCCATTATTTGCCCCATCGTTTGTTACAGATGAATATAATATATATTGTAAATAATGTGTAGTTTGATAAAGAGTGAGTGTTTGTGAGTCTATTGTACGTGTGTGTGTGTGTGTGTGTGTGTGTGTGTGTGTGTGTGTGTGTGTGTCATACCTAGATAACAGATAGATAGATGGATAGATAGATATATACACAAATAGATAGATAAATAGGTATGTGTGTGTATGTGTGTGTGTATGACTGTGTGTACGTGTCTGTATGTATGTGTGTTCGTGCCTGTATATGTGTGAGTGGGTATGTGTGTGTATGTATGTGTGTGTGTATACGTGTGTGTGTGTGTGTGTGTTTGTATGTGTGTGGGTATGTGTGTGTGTGTCTGTGTGTGCGTGTCTGTATGTGTTTATGTATGTGTTTGCGTGTCTATATGTGTGTGTGTGTGTGTGGGTATGTGTGTATGTATATGTATGTGTGTATGGGAGTGTGTATATATATATATGTGTATGTGTGTGTGGGTATGTGTATGTGTGTAGTGTGGGTATGTATGTGCGTGCATGTATGTATGTGTGTATGTATGTGTCTATGTATGTGTGTGTGTGGGGGGGGGGGGGTATGTGTGCATGTATATGTATGTGTATGTGTGTCTATGTGTGTGAGGGTGTGTGCATGTGTGGGTATATGTATGTGTGTGTGGGTGTTTGCATGTTTGTGTATGTGTGTATGTATGTGTGTGTGTGTGTGTGGGTGTGTGTGTGTGTGTGGGTGTGTGTGTGTGTGTGTGTGTGTGTGTGTGTCATACGTAGATATATGGCTAGATGGATAGATAGCTAAATAGATAGACATAGATAGATAGGTATGTGTGGATGTGTGTCTGTGTATGACTGTGTGTGCGTGTCTCTGTGTGTGTATATATGTATGTATGTTCATGTCTGTATGTGTGTGTGTATGTGTGTGTATGCATATGTGAGTGTATACGTGTGTGGGCGTGTGTGTATTTGTGTGTATGTGTGTGGGTATGTGTATGTGTGTATATAGGTGTATGTGTGTGTATCTATGTGTGTGTGTGCGTGTCTGTATGTGTGTATGTATGTGTGTGTGGGTATGTGTGTATCTGTGTATGCATATGTGTATGTGTGTGTGGGTATGTGTATGTGTGTATATGTGTAGTGTGTGTGTGGGTGTTTGTATGTTTGTGTATGTGTGTATGTATGTGTGTGTGTGTGTGTGTGTGTGTGTGTGTCATTCCTAGATATACAGCTAGATGGATAGATAGCTAAATAGGTAGACCTAGATAGATAGGTGGCGGCGCGGTGGCCGAGTGGTTTAGGTGTTCGCCACTAGAGCCGAGGGTCGGCGGTTCAATCCTCAGAAGCACGAAATGTTTTTCTGCACAAAATGGTTCCAAATGGTTCCTAATGGTCACCAAAGCGCGTCGCCGGGGCT
>JAUELH010198092.1:0-11584 GCA_031471375.1 Hermissenda crassicornis | reverse complement strand
ATAAATGAGAAACAGCAGAGGCCCAAGAACAGTGCCCTGGGGTACACCTGACTTCACGGGTGCCGGTTCCGATTCTTGGTATTGACTATTTTCTCAACTCTTCAAAAAAGGATTATTCAAATATAGAATATCATCTAATCAATTTAATTAACATTAGTTGCAATAATTCACTCACATCATCTACTTCATCAGAGAAGAATTCTGGTGGGAACTCTTTTCCAATGGCTTCATCAAAGAGATGCAGGAAGTAGGACATTGGGAAGTGGTACTCAGGGTAGATGGCAGCCAAAGAACGGATGAGAGAATACAAGAGAGAGGCCCTTCTGGCCACAGGGTAGAGTTCATCCTTCAGTACATCAAGGTCGTCTGATATGGTCTGAGTATTAGAAAGCTGTTGAGCCAACTGTGGAATAGAAATTAGATGATGATGATGATGATGATGATGATGATGATGATGATGATGATGATGATGACGATAATGGTGGTAGTGGTGGTAGTGGTGGTAGTGGTGGTGGTGGTGGTGGTGGTGGTGGTGGTGGTGGTGGTGATGGTGGTGGTGGTGGTGGTGGTGGTGGTGGTGGTGGTGGTGGTGGTGGTGGTGGTGGTGGTAAAGATGATGATGATGATGGGTGGATGGACTTACCTGCAGCTTGGCATCTGTGACATTAGTGATGAACTGCAAGGCTTTGGGAGTGCTGAGAATGGCCTCCTGTCCTCCAGCTGATAGGACTTGATTCTTGACTGTCTCTGACAATCTAGTAGGTGTACAAACGATTTCTAGATGGTACCAGCAGTGGTGGGTATGGTTATGAGAATGGAGAGAGTGATTGACTTTGTTTGCAGGGGGGAATTTAAAGGAATTGTGGTGCAGATAATGATGGCGGTGGTGGTGGTGGTAGTGTTTGGAGTAGACATGATGATGGTGTTGGTGATGATGCAGACGATGACCATGATGATGATGACAATGATGATGATGATGATTATGATGATGAATAAGGAGGAGGAGGAGGTTACCTGTACAATGTCTCCTTTTGTAACTGCAGATTCCTCAGGGCAGTAACTCGCTCTCTGTATAATTCTGGCCTAACTCTTGCAAATGCTCGTGTCAGGAGGTCTTCGGTCAGCGTGTCATGAGAGACACCAAAGTTGATTAGAGTCATGCTGGAGGCAGTAATGGGATTGAACCGGGGATGGGGTATGCTAGTGGACAGGTAGAACCTGAAGTCTGGGTGGCATAGTGTTCGTCGTCCCATGAACAGAATCATACGAGGCTCTGTTTGAATTTGAAAGTTAAATGATAAATCATTTATTTAACAAGTGAAAAGTTGAATAAAGATGGACAGCTTCATTAAGTCAACAGTATTGTCCTGTCTTATTTCCTCATTCTATCTGAAGTAAAGCTCATTTTCTTTTAAAGATTAAAGATTTTTTTCTTATTTTATCTTTAAAAATAATTTAGTTAATGAATGAGTTAATCTGATTTGCCATAACTTTGTTTAAATCTTACAAGACTTTTAGTCACTGCAACTCTGACATGTTATCATTACAAGGATAACAAATTGATTTCTAATAATTATATTCAAAATTGAAAATTTTTTAACTTTTCTTAGAAAAATGACAATTATAATTGGGGGAGGAGAAAATCATAACAAATGGAAAGATATTGCGACAGAAAGGAAGGAGTCATTTAGTTAAAATTTTATTTACCCTCATTCATATCCTTTTCATTAGCAGTGTTACGATGATGTACAAGGGGAGCAATCATGTTATCGATGCTTTCTTTGCAGTTCTTCAGTAAAACAGGTTTGCCTCTAGTGATGGCCCTTTCTAGGGAAGCCATGATATGGGGATCAGACCTATCACAAAATTAAAAATATGTTACTTTTATTATTTTATAACGGGTCAATGTAAAATGAGTTATAGATATACAATGCACTGTAGATATAATTGATGTAATAGGTTATCAATAATAAACTTTCATTTTCAAAATTATACCAGTTTTATTAAAAAATCTTCAATCAAGAGTTGTATGAAAGAAACATTCACTTTCACTTTATTCATAGATTAATTCTACCAATGTTATTATGATATACATTTACTGAGTCAACGTGAATAGTTTAGTACAGAAGATAATTCAAAACAGATTAAAGGTTACATCAAGCACAGCGTACAATTACATTCAGGGATGTTGAGAAATATCAGTTATAGTTCCATTATGTGAAAAGAAAATCCCTTGAGCCCTGACCAGTAGCAGACGTTAGGAATCCATATGCCTGAGCACCGGTACACCGGTGATAAAGATCATGATCAATTGGTCAATAGAATTGTTTAATGCCCTCCTTCTTGCCTAGGACTTCAAACAGAATCACGATGTATCTTGTAATAGTGGCCACGGTCATTACTGGTGCACCTGCCACTAAATGACTTAAGTCTACATAATTTCATTGAAAGTTTTCTTCCAAAGGAGAGCCAGTTAAGATGAAAAGAGACATGCTGCGAGATGTTCATTGGCTCTAAGTAATTCTAACCAATCCTAATCTATTATGTGATCACGCAGATGCCTCAACGGTCAAGATTCTCAAAATCTTTATTTATGGATTTATGGAGCCTTTAATGATCTTATAACATTTGTCTGTGAATTACAATTAACTTTTTACCAAACATCGCATGTTTTGATGGATATTTGGCTAAAAGTCAGTGAAATTTTTTTAAATCGCATTCCATTTTGAAAAAAAGTTTTTGAAGTTCTCTAACATTTTAGACAATGAATTCTTTTATCGCATTAGTCAAAAGTAACGTCGCCTAATTGATTTGTCGTCACAAGTGGTGTCAATCAAATGACGTGATCGTTGTGAGGTCTAGATTCCAAGGTAAACTAAGAGAGTAACACCCTTTTTTTGTTTCACCGGATGACTGGTTTATACTACAAATAATTTGCCAGCTCTCTTCCAGGCACTCCGGTGTGAGGGAGCACAGTGCTCAAAGGGTTAAACCACTTACTCAGTTGACAAACCCCTTAAAGAATAGACCAAAAAAAACAATACAAAACAAATAAACCAAACAAAGAGACAAAAAAAAACAACCTATAATTTTTGTCACTTGCTCATCTAGAAGAACAAAATATGGGAAGTTATTTTGGAGTATATGAATTTTCAAATCAGATATTAATAATCCCTCACTTGCACCAAATCACCAAATCGAAATTGTGACAACTCCTGAAAAAGCTTTCATTCACATAATGAGGCTTTTGTCTTTGTTTGGTTTGACATTTACATCTCAGTTGATTGAAAACAACTTCAATAAAGGCAGCACACACAAGCATTTTCACATTAGGGTACACAAGACCAAAAAATTATAATTCATTTCAATCATGGTGTCTTTAGAAAGTGCTAATCATACATTGGCAAATATTTATATGAAAGAAGCTGATTAAAAAGCAAAAATCATTAGACCACACATCTTTACTAATGTCATGTACCATCTGAAATATAAAATTGAAATGAAAAGAGATGAACAGCTACCTAGCATTTGATGTAAATGGAAATAGTTCACATTTGAGCACTTTGAAGCATACTTTCCATCGATGTAGACAATTTTGACACACAGAAATAATAGAAAACGGGAACAGCATGGTAAAATACCATGGTGATAAGTTAAAAATGGTAAGATTTAGAGAAAACCTGATAACATATGTAGATAGGAATGATTCTAAAACCCATGTTTACATAACTAGGCTAATACCAACCAATTATATAGATATTTTTAAAATGTACTCTTATGAAGTGTAGTAGCACCTAACAGGCAGGCATGTTTTAGACAGCTCTGTGTTTTATTGTGTTTCTTTTGACTTTTAGTGATTTCATCTGATTGGAGAGTAAAAATAATACAGGGCTACTATAACCTGAAATGAATAATCTAAGCTTTCTATCTTTTTTTATAAATACTTCTTGAATAGATAGATGGTCTTGATGAGCTATTTGATGGAAAATATCAGAAAATGCAACAATGCAATTACTTTTCAACAATACTCTAAAACTATATACCTGTTTTCCATATCAAGAGAAATCAGTTTCCTTTTGTTCATGAACTTGTTGAGTCGTGCAAGCCACATACAACCCTCACTGTTGGGGTCTATCATCATTGGTGGGCGCTGCCAGGATGTACTCAAAATGGCTGCATTTTCTATCTGACGGGGTCCAAAATCTGTTCATTGAAAAATTAATTCTATTACCATGAGCCTTAAAAATACACAGTGTTTTTTAAAATGCTTATGTTAATATTGACCAACAGTTTACTTTCATCATGTTTTGCTACACTGATTGACATTGACAATAATTTCCCTCCAAGACTTCTTTAAAGTTATTGTGAGATAGTTAACAGTTTTGGTGTTCATTCATTCTGGCAATCCATTTAACTTTATCATTGTTAGTTCAATCTTTTCATTCCTTAATGTTTGTTAAATGTGAAATATGAAAGAATTCATAATATTAATATCCATACTGTTGAAACAGATTTTGCCAAATCATAAAAATGTCACCTTTTGTAAGCCAATCATTGAGAGTTGCTTCTCCAACAAGGATTTTGATCAAAGAACGGACATATCGGTTGTACTGAGCAGTTGTGAGAATTGGAGTTGTACTTCCTGTCCCATGACTTCCCAAATCATCATCCATGTCTCCATCCTCTTCACGGATTTGGGTTAACCCAACCAGATGGACATCTTCATCCTCAGCTGATTGCGCATGATGAGATGATTCTTTCTTGGGAGTAGTAGGTGTTTTCACTGGAGGAAGATAAAAAAAACATGCACATGTTTAATCAGCTTAATGGTACAAGTTTTTTTTGGTGTTTAGAAATAAATTGTTAATTTTTGATTTATTTCTTTTATCCTTAGAAAATATATAACTGGTAATAAACTCAATATATAGTTAGCCTTTTGAATGTCAATTTACGTAAGTGACACAAGTGAATTTGTCATTCCCGAGCGCCAAGAGCATGGTATCGCCATGAAAATTTATGAGTGAAAATTCAAAATATTGACAGTACCGGTGATATCATGGAAATAATGAATAAAACAGTAATTTACCTCCACTAGGACTTTTACTTCCCGTCGGTGTTTTACTCTTAGACCGAGAGTGTCTGCCCTCTTCATTATCCTCTGATCTTTCTGGGGTTTTTGACTTAGCTCTGTGTGGAGAAACTGGTGCTTGGTCTACTGGGGTCTTAGGCTTGGGAGATTTGGAGTTTTCAGATGGAGTTCTTGGCTTGCTTCCTGCCATGGCTTTTGGGGGTGTCTTGTCCTCAGGCACTTGTGATTCCACTTTGGTTGGAGTTTCCGCTGCAGGAACTACTGCTGGCTGACTACCTGTCTCACCTTCTCCACCTTCTTCTTCCTCCCTACTGGCATCAACAGTTGAAACAGGGGCCGTTTCTCCACCAGTTGCCGTGGATGCTGGTTCTTGCGACTGTGATTGTTCTGAATAAGTGGTTAGATATTGAATTAGAATGTCATTCACGCTATGAGAAATTAGAATAAATTATTTGATTACGTAAAAAAACAAAAAAACATTAAAAAAATTAAAATTCAGATATTATTTAGCCCGTACATTGAGTGAGGCAAACACAAAATGAGCCCAAAATCTAATATCTAATAACTCACAAAATAAATATTAGTTTTTGTTGAATTTATTACGTAACTTTATGTTCCAATTATATTGCATATTTTAAATTTAAATACAATCACAAGGAAAATAAATTAGTAGTGCACTTTTTACCTCAAGAATTGAAATATCATGATACAAATTTGTGCCGTCTTGATAGGGAAAAATAAAAAAAATAAAAAAACTAGCCAAAAAAGACCCAAAGCACCAGTATTATTTTAATTGAATTTGAAAGCTTAACTTTACCGTGAGGCATTTAGTTTTCAAAAAAAGATTATGGTTTCATGGGATTGTAAGCACCTCTACTCACAGGGTGATTTAATTTTTTGCATGATGGTACAGCATTAACAAATCAGTTTCCGTACCCATCAGTCCTTAACTGACAATGTTTGTGTTTTCATTTAGAAATATGGAAAAAAATACTGTGAGCAGTCATTGCCCAGAAGGGCAGGTTAATGGAACACATTCAAGTGTAAAAAATCAAGATTTGTGTTAAAAAGTGCAAATTGGGTTCATTTTTCATTTAATTGTATTCAAATTTTGTAATACCATTGAAACATAATTAATATAAAGTTACAGCTTAAATTATAACAAAAAACCACTGCTTTTTGTTTTTTAGTTATTTGATATCAAATTTTACCTCGGTTTTTTTGTTTGACTAGTTTTCTGGTAGAAAGTCATGTGACAATATCTTTAACAAAGAATTCTGAATACCTGTTTGTGCAGTAGATGTCTCTCCTGTTAGTCTGTCTTGCTCTTTGCTCTCATCCTCAACCTTTGATTTCTCCTCTCCCTCTTTCTCTGCACTGCCCTCTTTAGCAGCCTCCTCTGGACTCTGATCCTTTTCCTGAGAGACATCAGCACCTGTTGCTGGTGTAGCTTCTGTACCTTCTGTCTTACCTAATGTAAACAGAGAAATTCACTTAAAATCACATTTAATGAGTTGACAACTGTCTTTTATCTATGCAGTAGAAAGAAACAATTCAATTATAATATTCACATGATACAAAAACCGTTATCAAAGCTTTAAGTCTATTAGATAACAGCTTATCTTAAAGAGAACCCTAAATATTGGACTAAAAGTTTTAATTTAAGTGGCGCGGTGGCCGAGTGGTTTAGGTGTTCACCACTAGAACCATGGTTGGAGATTCAATCCCCAGAAAGCACAAAATGTCTTAAATCATGATGTAAAGCAATTACAGCTTATCAAAGCTGTCCTTACACTGCAATGCGGTACAAAAGGTATTTGATCAAGAAAGAAAGAAAGAAAGAAAGAAAGTTTTAATTCATAAATCTTGAATACAATTTTAGACTGTACCAAATATACAATCCTTAAATAACATTGATGTAAAAAGACCAATCTAACTATTGAACATTGATTTCATTTACCAGTGGCTGCTGTCATGTGACTCTCTTGGGTTATATCCAAGTCCTCTGTTTCCCTCGTTGCATCCATTTCTTTAGAAACATCTTTCTCATTCTCTTTTGCTTCCCTCATCTCCTCCTCTTCATCTTCTTCATTCAAGTCAAATTCATGACGCTTCCTGGCAGACTTCTCCTCAGTTTCATCCAGTTCTTTCTCTTCAGAGTCAGGCTTGTCTCTGATGCTCTCTTCCATCATGTCTTTGTCATCGTCTTCATCACTCTGAAATATGAGTAACAAGGCTAATTTTCTATCTGAATATCCTTTCATCACAGGAAAAGTTTTTAAATGATTTTAATTAGAGACTTGTCCCAAAATTGCGATGAAAATGATCATAACTCAATACTAATGCATCCATTTTCATCACTTTTTAAAGAAACTCATTGTTGTGGCAACTGTGTTTGTGGAAGAAGTTAGGAATTGGTTTCTATATCTTGACAAAAATTTCTTTAAGGATGGTATACATTATCTTTTATGCCGATGGAAAAAATGTATCACTTATACTGAATAAGGGATAAAAAATAGCTTTCAGAACACATGGCAAAGTAATAAGTCAATATTTTAAAACATCACATGAATTGTTTAATTATGATTTATCAAAAAAGAGAACACATTGATACAATATTGACACATCTGCTGCTGGGATACAGACAGATGACAAATGTGACCACGAGCTGATTCTACCAGAAAACCACTCTAATCATCCATTCAACATTAAATAGCTATGCTTGCATTGTTTGTTGAAACACAACATAAGTTATGCAGTGCTGGAGATAATAAGACAACAGAGAGTAGTTAACATTTTACAGTAGACCCTATCAGAGATGTCAATATCCATGCATCAAATGCATGAAAGTAGCGATTAAAGAAGATTTTAAACATAATGGCTACCTGAGTTCTAGCCTGCTCCACTTCCATTGCCTGTGCCATATTAGAATAATCTACCTCATACACAGAACTGGCTCCTGATGCCGTCTTTAGGAAGGCAATGGACCAGTCTATTACTCGACCTTTTAGAAAATTAGAGGAAAAGGAAGGGAAAACAGGGATTGTGAGATACAGTTTTTCATCTGACGTATCAAATAATTAGTTAATGTACACAAGTACAAAAGCAAAGTAAATGTAATAACATCCTTAGTATAGTAATTCTTTACAATTGTTATATAATAAGAAAAGATGATTAAAAAAAACATGCAATAACAATATCAAAATGGCAATGTTTGTTTCATACCTCTTAGCCCATCAACTGAGTCTACCACAAGGGGAATTCCTCTCTCCCTCAAACACGCTGGCCAATGCACAGTCAACATGACACGTCGGAAGTTGTGATGGTATGGTCCAAGATATGTGGAAAGTGCGGAAGCCATAGCACATCCTCCTGGCAAGGCAACCTGTCGACGCTCATGGGAGTCAAAGATTTGCTGACATCTTTGCCGCTCACCTCGCAAGATCTAATTGGTAAAAATATGGCAAGATGAGATTGATTTTGATTGCAGTGAATATGCAACATGACATACATAACAACCAACCACTCAGCATAAATCTATAAACCTCATTTCTAGTTATTAAATTATAGGCAACAAATGCTATTTGGATAAAATTCTGTTGTAATGGCTGTACAGGGAAGCATCAAAACTAAATTAAAATTTAATATCAAATTTCTCTGCAGGTTTCTAGTCCATTAGCAAACATCAATCATTTAGAAGATTCTTAAATTTTCCTCTTGAATAAGTATTGGACAGGCTATGAAGTAAAAACTATTATGCATATTCAATACAAACAAAACATTATTCAGATAATTATAAATAATAGTAATTTAGAACTGCTTTTCCCATTGATAGATACTGAATAGACTTCATTGGTAGCATCACTTTATGCCTTACAGTCACCAAAGGATTATAATACAAAAAATATTGACAATGTATACACACCCTCCTCAGCTGAGCGGCGGTGTCAAGCATCTTTTTCATGTGAATCGTTTTCTCCTCCTGCTCATTCTTGTCAATGGTGGCCTCCTCAAATCCCCTGGCCAAGTCTGCAAGTCGGATCTCCAGAGCCTGAGGAAGTTTTATTAAAGTAAGCATTATTTGGATTATTTGCCATAAATGATAATATTGTCAAGTCAGTTTGAAATAATTCATAGCTGTCATTTGTCATTCTCCATATAAAGTTACAAGCATAAAAGAATGTCAAAACAACATGGCTATAGGTTAACATATAAGAAATTATATTTTGCAAAATAATCACGAAACCAACTATTGACTCAAAAAGTAAAGTTTCATCTGGTATTTCAGAGCAATTGAAAATCTCTAATGGTTTTCTTTGAATTAAAAATAAAGAATAAGTTGTTTTTATGCTAGATCAGTCTATATTTTCCATACTGATTATTGGCTTTGAGATAAGTTTACAGGTATGAATTAAGTTTTCCAATGTCTAAAATATTTATAGAATATACATAATATTTTAGCACCCAAACATTGAAATGAATGAAATTTTTGAAAGAAAAACAATGATAGAAGATATGCATATTAACTCAACCTTTTGTTCTCGAGTGAATTCATCCTATATTTGGCATAAATTTAAAAACAATAAAATGATAGAAAGAAATGCAAAAAGTAAAGTTTCATCTGGTATTTCAGAGCAATTGAAAATCTCTAATGGTTTTCTTTGAATTAAAAATAAAGAATAAGTTGTTTTTATGCTAGATCAGTCTATATTTTCCATACTGATTATTGGCTTTGAGATAAGTTTACAGGTATGAATTAAGTTTTCCAATGTCTAAAATATTTATAGAATATACATAATATTTTAGCACCCAAACATTGAAATGAATGAAATTTTTGAAAGAAAAACAATGATAGAAGATATGCATATTAACTCAACCTTTTGTTCTCGAGTGAATTCATCCTATATTTGGCATAAATTTAAAAACAATAAAATGATAGAAAGAAATGCATATCAAACCTTTCTCTTGTTCTCAAGTGAATTCATCCTATGCTGGGCATTGTCCACTGCTTGTGTGGTTTCATCCACCTTTTGATGCAATGGTTTCACCTTAGAAATCATCATACGGTGATACCTGGATAGAGTGGGTATCATGTAAACGATCATTTTGCTTCAACTATATTGTTTTGATTTTTTCTTGTCCATTGACATTATGATTTTCCATTAACACGGTCCATTGTGTCAATTGTAATCATTAAAATATTTTTATAGACTTTTTATTGTCAATGAAGGCTTATTGGCTTGTCTTTACAGTACAGGTTTAGATCTTAATAATAACACAAATAATATTACACTGACAATCTGTCTACTTATCTCTCTGACTGTATGTATGTTTATCTCTCTCTACAATAGATATTCGTGCATCGATTGATCTCTGTCTAGTCTTTCTCTCTTCTCTAGTTCTCTCGCTGAGAAGGATAATATCATTTTATAAAATGACTTTATGTTGAGGTAAAATTCTAATACAACAATAACTTCTAGTTATTATTTATTTATCTAAGAGAAAGACTAACCTGACAACACCAGTAACCCATTTACAAAGAGCTGCACAGGCTGAGTTGCCTGTTTTCTCCTCCATAGTCTGTGGGTCAAAGGACGGCTTTTTCAGGTATGGCTCTACTAATAGGAGAGTAGCTTCAGGCAACTGGAAGTCATCAAAAGTGGTCAACTCCTCCACAAATCTTGTACCAGATAAGAAGAAAATTACATATTTAAGCTATTAGCTGTGATGGCTTGGTGGGTCGATTGGCAAAAAGATCTTACGTCCTCACCAAAACCAATCCTGCCATTGTTAATTATGATTCACTGTGGTGATGTGTTTTTAAAAAAACTGGTGGCAGTCACTTTTACTGATTTTCAGATACAAATAGTAGCATTAATTGCTTTAACACAAAATATGACAGTTTAATATATAGAAGCCATGTAGTTTGGTGGTAACAGTTTAAAAGTCTATCATTTGAATCCTGAATAGGACAATTCCAAAGATTTTGGTAAATTTACAAGGTTACAGCCCATTTTTAGAGTCCTACCATACATGTACTTAATGAAGCATGGAAGTGTCATTCTTTTTGTATGCAATAACGTGGTGGAATACAATTCTTTAATTTTTTTATCTAAAGTTTAACATTGTATGTTCATAGTTTGAGGTTAAGTACATTCAAAACTTGTTATACTTATTTTCCTAGATTAATAGTAAGGGGCAGCAATGCGAGGCAATAATCAAGATATTCAGATCTGATAAAATCAATCCCTCAGTATTCATGTGTGTTGAGTTCACTGCCAGACAGTACTCACCTTTCAAGGTTGGCCATCTGTCTCTTGGCCCCTTTCTGCCACGTTAGGTCAGCAGATGGTGACTTCACTGTGGATGTAGGTCATCATTTTCAACATCATTGTAGTCTTTGTTACCGCCATCGTCGTCATCACCATCATCATCATAATCATCATCATCATCATCATCATCATCATCATCATCATCATCATCATCATCATCATC
>JAUELH010196987.1:0-11588 GCA_031471375.1 Hermissenda crassicornis | reverse complement strand
TCTTCTTCTTCTTCTTCTTCTTCTTCTTCTTCTTCTTCTTCTTCTTCTTCTTCTTCTTCTTCTTCTCCTTCTTCTTACTTCCCTAGAGCATGGATCTGATGAATTGATTAATTATGCGTGCATTTATTGATCAACTTCACCACATACCACTACTTCCGATGTTTTAACTATAGGAAATAATAAGGGGGGATGACTGCGAGAGAAACAGACTATGAAATGTACGGCGTGAAACAGTTTCGAGGTCACTGAGACCGATCTCGTCTTTTAACATGGGGCGAATGGGGAACAGCTGACTAGTGGAGGATCTCTCACTAGTCATCTCCGGTTTAACGCCCTTTGCAACACATGAAAGTTATTTAAAAGGCGGCACCTCCTATTTATAGTCCGTCTGCGATATGACTGTGTGGGATTGCGCCTTGAAACCCCAGAGGGCTTGGAGCCCACGACCTCTCGAACCAAACGAGCGAGTGACATAACCACCACTACATCACTGGCTCACCCCTTTGTATCATTTAATCGAATATAAACTGTATACATGCCAACTACTAACACCAATAGATGCTCGTCCTCTCTGGCAAACCAATGCGTTCTGCTTTATTATACTTCCTTCCAACCAACCATACCCTTTCCCTCATATTATACTATATTATTATCATTACAATATTATCATTACCTCTTTCGCCGCCTTCCTCCTGGCCAGCATGCATGACCGATAGCGCTGGTTCATCACTTGCCGCCTTTGCTTTTCAACCATCGCTGTCGAGAGAGGCACGGGCGGCCTGTGGACAATGAGACAATGGCAGTTGACAGTGACAGGAAGGTATACTACACAAGACATTATCATTTACTACATTCATACTCAAGTCATCATACTTGTAAAGTCAAAGTTAGAAAGTTTGAAGTTCAGCATCCGTCAATTTGGAACGATGTCACACATGGTCGTAGAGGGATGTTTGGTTTATTGATTCCAGTCAGGGGCTCTATCGGGTAGTGGAGTGTTAGAACACCTCGCCTTCTCGGATGGGGCGTTAAACAGGAGGTCCCGTGTCTACGTTAGGCATGCTAAAGAACCCACGGCAGTTTCAAAATCGAAAAGAGTAGGCCAATTCTAGCCACTGTCCTGGTAAAATTAATTCTACCCATGCAGACAGTGGGTTCATCATCTGCTTCTCTTACATCTTGATGCAAAGCAATTACAGCTCATCAAAGCTATCCTTACACTGCAATGTGGTACAAAAAAAAAAAGGACATTTGATAAAGAAAGAAAGATTCCAGTCAGGTGTGCTAGGCGCAAAATCAGTTCAATTATCATTAAGATAATTATTATTATCATCATTATTATTATTATATTATTATCATTATTATTATTATTATTATTAGATTGTTATTATTATTATTATTATTATTACCATCATAATCATTATCATAATTATCGTTGTCATTATTATTATCATTATCATTATTATTATTAGACTATTCTTATTATCATTAATATTTGTTATTATTACTAATATTATCATTATTATTAATTATTATGATGATTATTATTATGGTTATTATTATTATTATTATTATTATTATTATTATTATTATTATTATTAGTAGTAGTAGTAGTAGTATTATCATTATCATTGCTAGTATTATCATTATTATCAATATTTACTTCGTATTGAATCTCGTCTTATCCTCCCGTAGAAAAGTTACGGCCATTTTCATTCTTGACTTGAAATCTGTGCGAACATCATGCTTGCCAAGAGACGCCATCATTATGATAATATGATATGATGATCTCTGTCTCACCGTTGTCGATTGAATCAGCCCAGATTTGCAGCAATTGTATCACAACTCACACCATAAGGTGGCTATGGGAAAGGTGGAAGTAATGGAGGTTTGTTTATACATTGGTTATTATTGATCGGCCTATCGATAGCTTGGTAGATAGATTGATATATAGATAGATAGGTGGACAGATATATTCAGATAGACAATATAAATATTCGGTTATATAGACGGACGGACGGGTGGCTGGGTATAATAATATGACTAGAGTACTGTTTGGGAATTCCGCCACTCCAGGCAATCCGCCTACTTCCAATCTGGATTGATTGTGACAGTATAACAATAGTATTATCTCAATAGATAATAAGTGCATTTACTTTACAATTACAATCAATGTTAACATTAAATATATACTATGATTATAGATCGACGCTAAACGAAAACCACCTTGGAAGTGAGCGGATTGCCTGGAGTGGCGGAGTGCTCAAACAGTATTATAAATAATATTACGTTTTCCCAGTTTTAACAAAGTACAAAGAGGTAAATCAGTAATCACAATCACACCCACAGTTATCAATAATGATAATAATAGACACGTAGAGCACACGTATAATTATCATAGTCATAGTAGAAACGGAGAGGGGATCAAGTAGTGACATGCCATGAGAATGTATGACCGGAACACTGAATTATGAAATGTATAGATGATAGACTTAGTTGAAATCACTATCACTTCATCAAATACCGAAAGGAACTCACGACAAGCGATAGATACTGTTGGCGGATGTTTAGATAGTAAATAGGTAATTGTGGATTGGCATTCGATGTGTGACGCCTTTAGAGTTAGAGCGATGATGGGTCAATGACATCATTGAATGACAATTATGATGACGTCATTTCAATTCTTTTTTTTTTGGAATTTGAAATAACGCGTCTGATATTAATCTCAAACCACCAAACAAAACACACAAAAAAACACAAATGCAACAAAACAAACCATACACGCATAGACACCTAAATCCGCCCGTCTCTATGTGGTTACTGTGTATTGTGACCTTTTACACAATGAATGTATCTTTCTTTTTTAAATCTTTAAATAAATACTCCATAATATGATATACTATTTTATGTTAGTGTTACGAATTATAATGAATTGGCTTAAGTTCCATCCGCTGTGGGACAACTAATAACAGTTATCTTGTGGTCTTTAACAAAATTGTAACCACGTGCCCAAAGAGGTTATGAATTGTACTAGTACTAGGTACATATTATATTCATCAGGCTGTTCTTATTAATTATTATTATTACAACTCCTCGTTGAATCTTTATCTTCTATGAGCACTAAGCACGATACACGTTCTAGCATATTGACATACATATATATATATAATGTGTACAACACAGGCTACGCAGTAGATATATGCATATTCCTTAATCTATGGATATAATATGCGATCTCTGCCGCTTTTGCACAACTGTGCCAAAAACTTCGTACGAGTAACAATTTTTAAAACTACGTAGCCGGCTCGACGGATCAATATTTTGCTCTCTCGAAATCTCGGGTAACACGAAGTCAGAATTCCTTCCTTGGCAACCCTGGCTTTGCTTTGATCGCAGGAGTGTCTGAAATTTTTCTTCACCAGTATACAAACGTGACGCACACTTTTAATCCATAAAGATGACTTCATACAGGGTTGGTATCAATAATCATATAATGGTTTATGAAATTATTTCGCTGTCTATTTCATTTGCCTTGAATATCGATTTCTTACTAGATTGTCCAGTTAGTTGTATTGTTGATCTATTTTCGATAGCAAACGAACTCTCAAAACCAAGGTAAACTAAACCTAAACATGTCTTTGAGTTATTAGTCTACATGTGCTATATTATAATCTTGTATTTATTTTTTTGGTAATTAAAAAAGAGGCAAATGAGTGGGTTTACTCCCATAATCTGATGATGTACTACTGTTAATATTTCTTCTGTTAAATTTTGTGCATAATAATGGGTTCTGACTGCTGCACAATGTCATCTCATTGAAATTGAATTTGAATTGGGTTTCTTACTGTCTCACACTCTCGCCCTTAGTCTTTTTCTATTTCTCTGTCTCTATTGTTCCAGAATTCAGACTGTTCTCAATTTTTCTTTCTCGTTTAGTTCTAGTTCTAGGTATAGTATGCCTCACAATACAATTCACACTCACACAATATATCTAGAGAGTAATAATAATAGACTGACTGACAATGTAAAATGTTCCCCTAACTTGAAATGAATGACATTGACATATGTGTGGTGCTCTGACAAAACCCGTCGGATGTCGCTGGAAGTAGCTATGAGATATGAGAGATAAATGGTGAAAAAAACGTCATCTGAACAATTTTTGTTTTTTTAGTTGACTGAATTTAACAGCCATCTAAGAAGATTCTCACAGAATGATTCGGTGATCTTTTGCCTATAAATATTTTAAATTTATTATTTTCTGAAGGGTATTGATGTAAAAAAGTATTTGAAATTGATAAAAAATAGGCCTCTGAGGTCCTAGATTTCAATTCAACGTGGAGAACTGAATTTTTACCAAACCTCAACATATTACATATCATTCTTTTTGTCATTGTCTGCTCTTTTGAATGATCGCTAGTGCGCATGAAAACCAGATACGACAACTGTGCCACAATCAGTGCGCATCCCTGTAAACAATCGAGTTGCTACGATAACTGTAAACAATCGAGTTGCTACGATAAGCAATGAGTCCCGCATTCCATGTACTTTACAACGTAAACTCTTGTGTTAAACATAATACTAATCCATTGTATGTATTCTTCAATCAATTTTGTATTTTAAAATACAAAACTGAAGATAACCAAACCAATATTGCATCAATATTTCAAATAGTAAATTAAACCCCCGGTAAAACATCGTAACTCTAGGCCATCAGAATGGCTTCCGTCGAACGTTCGGCGAAGGAAAAACAATTGGCTAAACTGATTAATAACTTTAAAGAAATTGATTTAAATGAATTGGGGGGCAGCATCTAATCAGGGATGTCATAAATGATTATTTCTTTACAAATACAATATAGACATTGACACTGAAGACTCTTTTCCTAGTTTGAGAACAAACTCAGCAGATGCAGTTAAGAATCAAATATTATTTAGACTTAGACGAGCAATCTAGACCGAATGGCTAAAATAACTGATATCATCAACCTTGTTTTTCTACATGAAATATAAATATATTAAGTTAACTTCTGCAAGGTTTTATTGCAAGCTACTGATTGAAGCCTGAATCTTACACTTAAATGTATGACTGTTTCTCAACTGTGTTAGTGTTGTTAGTGTTAGACTCTAAAGTCTAGAGAGTTTAAAACTGGTTGTTGTTACTTAGGACTTGGAACTGATTCGTGGAGTCAAGAAGGGCAAAAAGGGGTGAAATCATTACTGAAGCTTTGGTTTGTATTCTAAAAGGGTTTTGTTATTTATTTGTTTGTGAGAATGAACTGTGCAATTGTCTTATGTGTAATATCTTGACTGTTTACTGAATCATTTTCAATAAAAACACGAATTTTTTCTAAAAAGCTATTTCCTCCGTTTTTACATTTTATACTTCCCTCGCTTCAAATTTTGATAACTCGGGCCCTGATTGAGATAATGACAAAATTCAAACTGTATTTTGTTCAGAAATGCTGCCTTTATTTCTTAACCCTACAACTGACCATACGGCCGATCATCGGCCGTTATGACTCAATCTGTAGCGGCTGCGGCCGATTATCGGCCGTTATCGATAGCGTCATTTAAAAGAGCTATAAAATATGCGAATGCGAAAATTTCCGAGGCCGAACTGGCAGCAGTAATAAGTAATACTTTCTACTACTGCAGAAACTGCTATCTACGTCATAGCGTCGCTTTAACGATCAACTAGTTTCGTTTAGACTTCTCTAGCTTTTTTCGATTTACCTTCATGTTATAATGTCAAATCCGGACATGGTGACATGATAAACCTTTATAAGTATATATTTTCTGAAAGTACATAGGCTGTAGATTCTGATAAAAATGATATAAAGTGTCTAAATAAAACCTAAAAAATGCAGGGGGGTTTGAAGTAAAAAAATTATATAGGCCGGTTCGAGGGTTAAAAAAATAATATGGGACTCATATTTTTCCGACATCAGACGGGTTTTCTCAGAGCACCACACATATAGAAAAGGAAGTGGCTATTCTCACCTGGCGGGTTATTATATTTGTTAGGCCTTTTTATACTCTCTCTCCATATAGATATAATTGATAATAATTAACATATATAATACTTATGTATTAGTAGTATTTTCTATTATTATTAGAGTGAGAGCTAAGAAGAGACACTAGAGTAAAATACTATACGGCACAATTATGTGACGTCATCGGCGGCCATGATGGAAGGCCGACTCGAGCCAAGGAAAACAATAACACTCGCTTCTCGAATGGTCACCCTATTCACACACTCATATATTTTTTGTAGCAAAACACAACAAAATAACGAAGACACCATAATAAAGAGCTTTGAATGAACTTGATTTTGATATATATTTTAATATAATTAACTTAGTGGTCTATGAGGAAACGGAGTGTGAAAATCGGCAAATTTTGCAGAAATCGGGTGAGAATAGCCGTCATAAAGCCTACTCTCGCCCCGGGTGAGAATAGAGGTCGCTCTTAAAAATATATTATACATATCTCTCACTGAGCCAGACTATGCATGAGCTTTACAAGGGCAGATTCACTCCCTTGTCAACAGATACAAGCGGGAACAGGCCAGTGGTTAAGTCACTCACATTTGGTTCGAGAGGACTTCTGAGTTTTCAAAGCTCAATCCTGCACAGTTCTATTGTGAATGAACTATAAATCGGAGGTACCGCTACCTTTATCTGTTGAAAATGGCGTTAAACTATAGGCCTAAACTTTGAAACTTGGAAGCTGTTTTTAGATCCAAGCGGAAGTCATTATATGGGATAAGATAAGACTTACGGGTATATTATTTTACGAACGAAGGCAATGCGTTTTTAACAGTAGCCGTTTGCTATGAAATTTCTTGCCCAATGAAAAAAATCGTGTCCGTAGAATTATTTGAACTCATGATCTTTCAATATTAAGTCAGGCTGGCTAATTTTTTAAAAACGAATATCATTTATATAGCGCATATACTCGCCATGGTGCTCTATGCGCTTAACACATTTACTTCCCCCAGCCAACAGCTAAAATAGAACATATTGGACAAGACTTGCAGCCTGTTAGACATGTTTACAATTTTTGGACGAAGAAAATGCTATTTATCCCATTCACTCCCACAATGCCGCTACTGACTCGCTCCCACAATGCCCGATAATGCCCGCTAGAGATTGGTGTATGGGACTCACGATATCGATGTAAATAACATATATTGCAAAGAAAGTCAAGCTGCCACAAGTTTTAACGATATCCAAGGGAAGTTACTGCAAACATTTTATTATGATTGCACTTTTTGTTTACACACTGTGATTGATTGAAGTTCATGGTTCAATTTTCTAAGAAGTTGGGTTGACGCCGTCGCCGGGCGGTCATGTAACGGTGACGATAGTAATTTTATGGTGAATTAGATTGAAATGACGCGTCTGATATTAATCTCAAATCAATTTGATTTAGAATTCAGTTGAAGTTGAACTGATACAAATTAACAGGAGATAGCAGTGAACCTTAGACACTAATTTTGATCTGGACCGTGGCGGTCTAGCTGACGCCCCAGTGATGATATTGATCAGTATACTAACTGAACTGCATTGATTTATTTATTCTTGATGTGTATACAGAGTTATGCCCCTTGGCCTTGAAATTTGTGTTAAAGAATATTTTGGTTTGGGATTGAATGGGTTAATCGGCTAGGTACTCATTGACACCTGAGTCGAGGGAGGCAATTTGGGATGAAATTTCTTGCCCAAGAAAAAAGACGTCCTTGGAAAGAATCAAACACAAGACCTCAAGGCCGACACTCTAACCACTAGGCTAGGGTTTACATCTTCCGCTACCCTGCTCTTCAAGCATTTAGAAGTGCATACGCGCCAAATAAAACGTAACAATAAGTATTGAAACAGTCTTCTATGTAACTCACATCAACAAGAATGTAGTTCAAAATAGAAGCCTGAATATTATATCTCAAAATGCAATGATGTAAGACAGTTGATAAAGGATATGAACCTAGAAAAAGAATGAATCCAAAGAACAAAAGAGTAGAAAAGAAGAAAATATTGAGGGTAATGAAACTAATGGATCATGGTGTAACATACAGTTCAATGTGTCTAAGGTGGGCCACTTATGGACCAGAGACAAATGTGACTGGCCGCCATAGATGAGTTGACCCATTTTAAAAGTTAGGAAACTTGATGCAAAGCAATTACAATTTATTAAAGCTATCCTTACACTGAAATGCGGTACAAAAAGGAAATTTGATAAAGAAAGAAAGAAAGGAAACTTGGTAGGTAAAAAGGAGACAGATGTTGATGTCAGTATCCCTGGTTTTGAGGGGTTTTTTTTGACACACAGTCTACATTTTGCCAATTGTCTGATATGCTTTGTTGCCGACTAATACCCTTCTCCCATCTTGTGAGGGGAATTTTCAAAATGGGTTACTTCTCTCTTCAGGAATGTATATTCGGCATCAATGTCTGGTGTATATAATATACCTGACACAGAAATTGAATTTTACCAGACAGGGTTTCAGACCATTTACCAGATTGCAAGTTCTTATCATGTGTAAGTTACTCTGCAGTTTGTCACATTTTTTAACATAAGCAGGCGGGTTTGTACATGCATAGTTGCTGACTTCCATTACATCATTGAAATAATCACTCATCCTGTAAATGCTGACTTCCTTGAATATTTCTTTTGTTTCCAGGCAGCCGATTCCAAAAGGGAAGAATTCAGAAAATACCTTGAGAAAGCAGGAGTACTGGATACTCTTACCAAAGGTGTGTAAGATTTACGACATAGCTAGGAATAGGAAGCAAATGCTGAAAATGGAGTAGTGTCCTTTCCAGAGGGTGATAGCAAAACTCTATTAATGGCTTGTAATTAAGATACCATACTGCTATATTGTAAACAGGATAATTGTCTTTGTGGATGATGCATGAAACCGTCATGTGTGCGGTAGTATATTGCGCATTGAGCATGACCTAGTCATGATAATGACCTCAACAAGTGCTATGTATTGTTATTATTATTATTACATTATGGGATGATTATTTCATGATTACTTTAATTACAAGTCTTAATTGTAATTGATGCCTATAAAATATTATGTCATCACTGCCATGCAAATATATTCACATCCTGGCATCTTTATTTTAAGCGCAATTTTTGCTAGAAGTAGATGGGGCATTTAGAATTACTAACAGAATACAGAAGTGTTAATGAATATTTTGGTGTTTTCAAAGAAAAATTGGCTTACAGTTGTATTCAGTGTATTGTTTTGAATTTATACTATACGACTCCTTATTCTACTCTCATTTTTTTTCCTCAGTCCTGGTCGTTCTCTATGAAGAGCCTGAAAAACCCAACAATGCCTTAGAGTATCCTTCCTCTGTTGTTTTTATGCAAATTTTGCGAAATGGAAATAAAGACTGAATTTTACGTTGATCTTTTCAAAATATGATTCATCAATTAAAATCAGATTTATCATTATCTAAGTTTACAATTCTTATTCCACCTGATGCCTGTGCATTTATAAGTGCGTCTTGTCATAAAATTGCTTCCTCACGTAGGAGGACATCCATTCTATTCCCTTCTCTCTCACTCACACTGACTCATTGTACTTGTACTGTCACTGCATTGTAAGCTCCACTGAACAAAGTCGGTCTTTTGGAACCTTATACTATACTAGACACACCCTCCTTGATTATCATGTACACTGTGCATTCATTGCAACATCCTACACTTTTGTACTACACATCACCATTTATGATACTGGAACAAATAGCAGTAATAGTTATGGACTAGACTTATTATGTCATTGTGTTAAAAAGACACTTCTCTAAGATTTTTAAGATATCGAAGTTTTATTAGCTCTCTACAGTGTCATGGCATATTTCCTCTTTGGTCATTATAGTTAAGAGATGACATTTATTTTAATTTAAAACTAAGATAAGGTCTATTATCTATGTTTGAAAATTCCCCAAAAGAACCTATGATACTATAGTCTTTATTATTTATTTTGTCTTGTCTCAATTAGGTAATGCTGTACTGTTAATTCATTGCTTTGTCTGTCAAGGATTTCTTCATACCCTATTTCCTTAACAAAGCTCTTCAGCTTCCTCAAACAACATTTAAATGTGTCAGGGCCAGAGGCAGCAGATGTGGAGGCTCTCAAATTAGAAGTGACAGAATTGAGACAAAAATGTGAACAGCTTCAAGAGGAAAATAATGAATTGAAAGCACAAGTAAGTGTAATTGAACTTGTCAGTTTGTTGTAAATTAGACGTGTATGTGTATCTAGCATGACATCACTTTTCACACTCTTGCAGCTTACTTTGATTTAGTTCTATTGTGTAAGTGTAAGGAGGATACAAAATGCTAAGTGAAAAAACAAAACTCGAAGACATACTTTTTGAATTTTGAAAATCCATCCATAAATAAAAAAGTTATGTGACTTTTTAAAGGGCCTGCAAAGAGAAACATTCTTCTATAAATGGGTCGATTTTAGTCACTGGTGTTGACACTCAGAAATTAGGAAAATCGGACTAGCCTATCCAGGAGTCATCCACGGGGGTCATAGAATAGACTAAATGCTACACTACCACCAATATCTTAAGTTTTGTGTTACTTCTTTGAAAACAATCTATGTTATTGTCAAAATTGAAGTTAATGGACAAACTAATGTTAAAAATCACGTCCATAGCCAAAACAGTAAATACAAAATGAACCAAGCATTACGAATCAACCCCTCGAATAAATAACACCGATGAGGCGACCATGCCGTGTGGAGTCTCCGTGACCTTTACTGTGCCAACCGGCCAATGAGATTGCGCCTAGCTATCATGCGCAGCCTTTAAGGCGACCCATAACGGCAATCGGGGTTGTCTGTCATGGCTGCTTCTCTGCCAAGCCCGGCTTTTACGCAAAGTTAGTAGACTTATTTTAATGGCACGCTAAAAGTTCAGGTCCAATTTTAATGAAATTTCATATTTGATAAGAAGAGATGTTGAACTAATACTAGTTGAGCGTGTTAGTCGTTTCGTCATTTAGTTCCAGAAATATCAGGTTTTATCCTAAAAACCTAAGGATTTCAACCAGTGATAATTATAATACGGCCTTATACGTTCACATTCAGAATCCCCAACCTTTTTTCTCATTGGATCTCAAGTTTCATTCATTTCCATTTACTAGTTATTGCGTAACGAATTTCATTTTTCTAAAAAATACCAGTACGCGAACGGGTTCGTCCCACAAATTGGGCCTGATTCGCGAACTATTTTTGATACCACGCACTCGCGAGCGATGGGCATTGCTTTACAACTGGTGCTGACAACCGCACTTAACCCTTTACACCCTACTACGCCCGAAACCGCCCACGATAAACCTTTATCACTACACCCCAACTCGCCCGAAACCGCCCGTGAGTGACTAGCACTAGCATCAGTAAGCAAGCGAAACGGAAATGTTACAAGGGAGTTCACCGGTAGTCTCACGGCAAATCACGTTTCCGAGATTTTATGGCCCACTTTCGTTTTTACCGGATGTAAATCTGATGATTCAAAGTGAAACTACAATTTTTTTATTTCTAGATTTGTTTTCACGACAATGATCGGC
>JAUELH010195882.1:0-11620 GCA_031471375.1 Hermissenda crassicornis | reverse complement strand
ATCCCCCCCCCCCCCCCCCCATTCCTTTCCTTCCAGGCCAGCCATCCAGTGATAGTCATCCTCCATGCTGGTCAAACTCTCTATGTCCCTCACCACTGGTGGCATTATGTGGAATCTCTTGACCCTTCAATCTCCATCAACGTATGGGTGCCACATGTGAGTCATACAGTAACAATTATTTTTGTCTTCAATTGGAGGATTGGTGAACTTTTAATGTAAAGCCTCTTCCACTGCAGCTTCTTCTTAAACAGTATATGATATACATAGATTAGAAGAAGAGGTGGTTGAGTGGTCAAAGACTTTCACTGTAACTGTAAACCAAGTGACCTGGTTTTGAACCCCGCTTTGGCACTTCAATTAATACTTAGCAAGGTTATTTATCTTGCAACGCTCACTCTGACAACTACAGTAATGCCTGTATGCATCAAGCATATGCTGGATGTGTCAGTTTATTGTTCCTTCATGGAATGCCTAGATGGGGGTACCGTATTTTGCGTTGCCAGTGACAGGGTGATTTACTATTGATTTTGGTCTGAAACAAAGCACAGTTTCAGTAGTAACTAATGCCACTACTAGAGGATATGGAGTCACTTTACAAAGCTCTGACTATAACACTACACAGTGTTTGTGTGCTGCTAGTGCTAAACATCAACCTCTTACCATTGTCATGGAAACAAATTTTCACTGACTATTTTTGGAGGATGCCTCCATTCAATGAGAACTGACAGTCAAATCTCTATTGAATCCTATTTCCACTCGAATTACTGTATACTTTAAAATTATTTGTTTTGTTGCTTTTTCTTTCGTATTTTATGTCTGCTTCATGAGCCTGGACTGTACTGTCATTGAATATCATCTTATTATTGTCCTTTATCTGTTTTGATTTCTGTTTTTCAATAACCGAAATGTGCTGGCAAATAACATGGTAAAGTCTCATTCTCTTCATTCTGTTAATAAATCTTGTAATCCTACTGTTTCCCAGCACTGTATGACCTAAATTATGTTGATCTGTTGTCTTTCACCAAGCAAACAAAACCCACAAGAAACGTTTGGCTCTTCTTTTGAAAATAATATTCGATTATTCATAACATCCAGGTAGTATGGAGGTATATCTTTTTGCATTTCACTTTAGTTTTTTCTCATAATCCTAATACAATATTTATTCGATTGTACAGAAAGCAGATGACCACAGTCATTTTACAGAGGCTGTCACACGTTGCCTAGCAACCAGTCTGATTACCTCCCTCAAGCAGGTTTCACAGAATGACTCTTTGTGTAATCAGTTGTTGAATCCCACAGAGGTGAGCTGGGAATATTTCCCCTTTGTTTTGTGTCAGTTAAGGTCTTTATATGCTTCATTAAGTCTATGGAGTGAGAGTGGGTGAAATGTTCCTCCATGGATTTCCATGTTCTTGTACTTGTACAATGACTGATTACTGGCATATAAATCCAATAGGCTTTGTGGCTTTGTTGTCATTGTTTCTTCATATTGTGTTTCTTATTCTTGTGGTGTGTTTCTTCTTCATCTTCATCATCGTTATGTAGTAGCCTCTAATTTATAGGATCAAGTCTAGATTTCACATGTTCAAAAATAATGTTTATAATGATATAAATCCATGGGGAGACAAACATACATCCGCTGAAGTCCTGAATTTCCATTTGCTATTAGTCACAATTGTCTTGATTAAAACTGAAAAAACCCCACTGAAAACGAGTCATGTTTTTCATTTTGCTGATTTTTTTTGTGTAGTGTAAGACCTCGATCTAGTCCAATAATCTGAATCTTTACTCTCACTATCACTTAGATGGATAAGCACAAAGTTCATTATCATCAAAATCTAGATCTATGTCAAATTGATCATCTTCCGCGTCACTAAACTCATCAACAAACGAATAGAACAAATTTCGCCCACTTGTGGCAGTTCCATTGATATTTCGACTCATTTCGACACCTTCTGGTCATCAAACTATATACCTCAGATGTTACCTTTACTTTCTCCTTGCCTCCAATAAGAAGAATTATTTCTGGTTGTTAAAGCCAGTACTAGACGATAAACCAAAAGTGAAAGTCGCAAGCAGTTTTCAAGCAGTTCAGGACATTTTGACACCAGCGGTTACCAGTGTTATAGGACGTTAAGGGTTAAATGTTTAGGGATCTATTGTCAACTATGTCCTGTTAAACTCTAATAGATTTATGTGTAACTTTTTTTTATGTTCCTTAGACTTTGTGCCCTCCTTCTACAAATGCCAGCTATTTAAAGTGTGCTTTTGAAAAAGCTGTGCAGTCACCATTGAATGACTATACCCAGAAGGAAGTCATGATAGTGAACAAAGATTCAAAGTCTGCGGAGCATTCTGAGGCGAGAGAAATCAGCGATGGTGACAATAAGGAGAGATTGGATCACCTCCATCAATTCGGCCATTGGCTGAAATCATCATGCAAGTTGTGCAAGGCACTAGCTCATCCTTGTCTTGGGCTTAGCGATAATTCCTGTCATTCTGACAATGAATGTTGTATTTGTATAGTGGGTAGGAATGAAGCAACGGTCGACACATTGTCAAACAGGGACATGGGCATTATTCATGGTGACAGAAATAGACTTTGTTGTAACGATAGTGAAAAGGACCAGACTAATAAATGTGATAAGAATTTGAAATTTAGACATAGCAGTAAGAATAAAGAAACAGATGATTGCATTTCAGTTTCAGCCTCAGTGAAACGTGGAGCTGATAGTGAAGAATGTCATGGTGCTATGAAAAGATTGAAAGGCAACAATCAAAATAAAAATCCCTCCACATCTGCATTTGTGGAAGTAGAAGGCTCTCATCCTAATGCCAAAGTCAAACATTCAATTGAGACAGTCAAGACAGCTTGTGAAGACAGTGATAGAAATGAGAGACTGGAAGTAGAGGGTGAAGGAATCCCAAAAATCCAAGACGACAGTTTGTCAATGTTAGACGGAGAAGTCATGGAAGATTCATCAAAAAGTATGGCTCATATTCATAAGAATATGTTTGATATGAATGCAGGGTACAGGAGCAAACATAATCCTTGTTCTAGAGAAGATAATAACATGTCAAACATATCCTCTACTCAGTCTTCAAAATCTTCCAGTGCAAACATTGACAGCTCATACTTGACTGCTTATTCCTTAGTGACACCATTCAGCTTCCATCAATATTTAGACCTCATGAGACAGAAAAGTTATAAAATAACAAAGATTGAGTCAGAGATAGATGACGATGATGGTAGATGCGGACAGCCTCTGTGTTCAGACCTGACAAATGAACAGCAAAAGGGAAAAGATGACTTTAAAGTGGTTGATATTTCACAGTCACCACCAGACATTTCTCAAAGTCATATGATATCCCAGGATGTTGAGGCAGGCAAAGTCAGTGAGAATTTCTTCAGTGTGTCAGATAAAAGTTCCAATGTGTGTGATGTAACTTGTGATGACAAACACAAAACTGCACATCGTGTACGGATTGCTGTGACAGAGAGTGATGTACATCAACTATTATTCGACAGTGTTCTCCATCCCAGTGTTGTGGGGCAGATCGCATCTGTAATGAAAGAGAAATGGACAATTCTTGTACAGCAGAAAATGGAGGAAGGATATGGAGATAATTCAATCAGTGATAATGAGAAAAATAAGGATGCTGATTGAACAGTTTAGTAGTAGGAAATACATATTGAATTGAACATGTATGAAAATATATGATTTTGAATATGAATGATGAACAGAGCAGCTTCAGCGCTACATGCAATAAAATACATCAATGTCTATTCACAGTTTTATTGAGGTTTTTAGTGATTTGTTTGGTCATAAATTACTCTTTTTTCAAATCTGAATGTTTTATGGCTTTATTACTATTACTTGTCTCGACTTTTTAAGATATTATTATTGTTGTTGAAAGGAGGCAGCTCTGGGTGTGAAATCTATAGATAAAGAGCAGGAGAAGAGGAGAATTCCCGTACCTAGTACTTGTACTGTGTATGGATGTCCAGAGAGTACTACTCGCTCCTTGCCTCAAGGCATCAGCTTTGTGTTATAAACCAAAGCTACAAGTGCACAACTACACAATTTACAATTTTGTATGTAAAGATGCTACTTGTTTCTTGTAGAATGAGTCAGAGGATGGGCTCACTGCAAACAAGTTTGCCTCCTGCCTCGTCTCTTATCTCAAAGAAAAAAAAAAGACTTTTGATAAGGCCATCCTATACACTTATCGAAATGTGAATTGGATGTTGGGAACCGCCTTGAGGTATTTAAATTTCAGTGCTAAATATCTGAAGAGGGAAAAAAAAGGTCTTGAAAGTAAAGAGGAAATACTCAAATGGAGGTGGATTCATTGAGTAGTGACTAAAGCATGTTGATATTTTTACACCCCGTGACTGTATTCAGTCAGTACAGGCAGCAAGAGTCGTCCCCAGATCTTATGAAGTTACGTATTTGGATCATTGCTTCTTTCTCGATTTTGAAAATTATGGAGAAGGAGCCATGAAGTCCCTGAAGCCTGGGAAAGATGCCAATGTTACTGACATTGACATTTGTGCCCTTCAATATTGTCCCGATGGAACAATCAAATATAAAGATAAAAGCTTTGCTTTTCAGATGACTGGCTGGCTTTGGGTCGTCACAACAAGCTGCCATTGACACTGCCTCAGGCACTATACATTGTCATTGTCATAGGACTCAACCTGTTATAACAATATAGACCTATGAATCTGAATGTTTCTTTATTTTCAAAATGCTGAATACAGTTTTTCCAAATGAAGAATGTTGCTTTGTGACCATAGTGTTTATATTAAGTGAGTGTGAGAGGGTATGTTTTTGTTTGCTTGTGATTGTGAGTGTGAGTGAGGGTATGTTTTTGTCTGCTTGTGATTGTGAGTGTGAGTGAGCAGTGGTTGGAGGGTGCCCCTGGTAGGGTTTTACTTTTAACTAATCCTGTCATTCTGTTTTTTGGGGCAGTTATACTTAAAACTAATAATAAGGATGTCAAACGAGTGGTTGGAATGGCAGTTGCCTCTGGTACTGGTAAAATCTAATTCTGTTTGATCATTCATTTAGCTTATCTTGACATCTTTCTATTTCCCAGTACTGTATGACCTATATTGTATCTGTGTTCTCACTCTAACAAACAAAATGAGTGGTCCTGGTTGGAAACCTCTAGCACTAGTACTACTATGTAGATTTTGACCTGGTCTTGCTGAATGGTGTATACCCAGTCCATGTCGGAGATGGAGGCTAATTCATAGGCCCCACCCTTATCTAACCGTAGTGTGATGCAAGTGCAGAGGGTGTGAAGCAACAACCCAAGTAAATACGTACTAACTCGTTTCAATTTTTGTATAATCCTTTCCATTTTATGGGGAAACATACTAGTACTAGTACAGTAGTAGTAGCCTACTCGATACTGGCTGAAAACAGGTCATAAACAGCTGTAGTGTAAGTGACTACATTTGTTAGAAATCGACACCTGGTACTGGGGGTATCTTCCTTCATACCCGTCTAAAAATTAAAAAATAAAAATGTTTGGTATATTCATAAAGTACTAACTATTCTTTTAAATGGTGCAAATTTTTTTCCCCAGAGACTAGAGATCTAAAGGGGAAACTCTCTATATTATTACTTACTATTGACAAACGCACAAAAAATCTAAGTCAGAAGGTGGGAACAAATCATCTTAATCCTGTGCTACTCCAAACAAAATCAGTTTCTCAAACTATCTAACTCCAACAGCGGCACAAAATGCCTATCTCAGTTTTAATTTTGGAGGGCTCAAACCGCCTAACTCCAATAAATAAAAAACAATTGAATCAATGTTAAATCAATTTGACAGATAATATGAGGGATAGTTTATATCTCCTTTGCAAAGTTGTTTTAAGAAAAGAAGCCAGATTTGAGGGAAAAAACATTTTTTTTGTCTTTCCTGTAAAATTTTAGATTTTGGACTTAGTAGACTGTTTGCGTCGGAGACCATCGATATGACAATCTAACATCAATACCTTTGATTTTGATGCATAAAAATAAGTTAAAAACACTTGAGATTTTCATGAGAAAATAAATTTAATCAAGTAGTACAAGTCAATGCAAAAAATAATAATAATATGTCAATGTCATTTATTAAAGTGTTGTAGTACTTGTAGATGTGTTTGCATTCATGTCCCCTATTGTGATTCACAGAGATTTATTTTGTCCATAGTCCATGTCTATAATATCATCATCATCATCAACAATGAAATTGATATGCAGTGCACTACAAATAGAAATAGAAATAGAAATGTCCACTCTCCTCAACCTTTCCTTTGTAGGACCATGTTGATTGGATAATAAGGCATACAATTGAATCTATCTGTAACCTGTTGTTATATTATGAATGCCACTTCTTCTTCTTCTTGGTACCTTGCATTCGACCTCGTTAGACATTAGATGCTCTAATTCTAATGTAATCAAACAAACTACCTGTCCTTTCTGTCGTGTCGTCAACTCAAAGTCAAAAATAGTCAGTCTCAAGAACTGTATTACAGTTATAACAGCTATTCCCATACCCCGTTCATATAATCTCTAAGTGTTTGTAGTAATAGTAAGTAGAGTATAAAATCACAACTGGTATAGCATCTATTTCTGTGTCACTTTTAATTTGGGGTTAAAATCATGGGGAAGCTGTCAGATTTCATATTTGATTGGAATATAAAAAACCCTGGATAATTAGATTCTTGCTATCTTGTTTCGTTCAGGTGTGGAGGTCTGCTATATCTACCTCAGTGATATATTATATGAAAAATATTTGTAACTTGAATAAATTATTTTTATTGAAATTAATTGGTTGTTTTGTTGTTTTTCTTTATCAGTTGAAAAATTAGATAATCTCCTTTGTGTAATAACCCTCAGTCTGAACAGTAAGATTAAGATGTGGTGGACATTTTTGTATAGTATAATATTTATAAATATTCATTTATAATACGAAAAAGGAAACAAAAAGAATTAAAACTTCATAATTGTCATCATCATTTGAACATAATGTTATGTACTTTGATTTGATGTGATCCAAAAATATGAGAAATGGTAGTAATATATCACAGATAGTACTTTGTATCATAACATTGTTGTTGTATAAAACGATAAAATGTTGTTTAGGCACAAGGTGATGGGAATACTAAGACATTCACGATGGACCACATTGATACAAGCAGGCTGTGTAGCCCCTCACTCTAAATCTAAAACAAGCATAGGAGGAAAAGCATTGGAATAACGTTGAGTGACACAATATATCACCATTTTAGATCCATGCTTGGACAGGAAACTCTTGTGTGAGAGATACTGAGATTGGGAGATGGATGGAGAAACTTAGGTAGTGACGTGTATGCCTCAAGTAAAGACATACAGAAACACACTCAAATTCAAATAAGGAAGAAAATCAGTTTTTTACCCCAAATCAAGTAGATAGCAGTTTGAAATAATTTAATAAAAACATTATTTGTTGTTTCATTTTTTGTCACAGGCTCCGACCAAGACTCATCATTTCTCCTGACCAGGAATTAAAAGAAATATGTAAAACTAAAACAACAAACAACTGAGATAAATAGAGAACTGGAACTGTAAATTTAAAAAAATGGAAAAAAAGTGACATCTTAAATTGGAATAAAATTATTGAAACATTTTTCGGTCCTTTGAGTTTGAGTATAACAATGCTCTTACTGAATCACATGATAAAAAAAAAAATGACCGTAGCTATCTGACCAATGCATTTTCATCCTCAACCACACCACTCATGCCGCTAGACTCCAGCATTCCACATACTGTACCCAATGGAAAGGGCCACAGCATGACACACCAGTGGCTGACTCCATCAGTCATTGTTGTTGTTGAAATTGTTACTGTTGCAGTACAGGCCTTTGTTAACTGCCGTTGTATTATTATTAATATTATAATATATTGAAGTACATTATTATAATCCAGCGCACATCACATGACTGTACACGTCTTTGATTTGGGAGGTTCCCCACCACCAGCTTCGCTGGCTCTTGCTCGGGCTTCCTCCGATTGCTTTAGTAGTTGCTCCGTCTCTTTCAGTCTCGCCACTGTCGTCTTGAGATCATCGTTCAATCTATTGATTTGGACGTCCTTCTCCTCATTCTCCCTTGCCAGGACTGCCAGCCTCTCTTGGAGGTCTTTGATCTGGTCACAGGGAAACAAGGTATGGTTAATAAAAGAATAAAATTATTATTCCAAACAATACTTCAGATTAAACCTAGGATATTATGGGCTCAACACAATATCTATTTTCCACTTCACTTTTAAATTTAAAGAAACCGGAATAGGACTTACTTTCACAAAATCTCTTTACATTAATTGTTCAGCACAAATCAAATTTACTTGCGCTCATTCTTTTAACCTTACCTTCCATCTCATTGTTTCATAGCACGATATGACCTACCTTACGATATCAAATTTGCTCTTTTTTAATTAAGCCTAACAAACAAAACAAATTGTTAAATTACATACTATTACTGTCATGTTGAAAAATGAAAGAAAAAAAAAAAGAAAAGGAAAAAAATCTATCATCAATCAGCACCAATCCTCCCTGTTTGCCATTGCCAACCAGGATTGTCATGATAGTCAATCTGCACCCATGACACTATTGGCAAGGTAGTTTTGTCAATACAGTCGCCCTTTTTTTAATATAGGTTTATACCTGACATGATATCTTTAGAAAGCAGGCAACATGCCCAACATGCATGAAGATATCAGAGAGTATGAATTGCTACAATGCAACTTAAGTAATATCACCAAATTAGGTTTTAGTAATGTAGCAAAACATAATATTTCACATATATTACAATATTGTAAAGACAAAAAATGAAAACAGGAAAATTTATTAGAAATAAAAATTGATGCAGATTAGAATGTGTACTAGTTCAAAGTCTTAAAAATAGAACTACAACAACACTGAACAGTAAAAAAATGTAGTCTATAATTGAGATGAATATGACATGATTCATTGAGAACAACTGCACAACTACCAAATATCTTAAGTGTAAATCCACAATGACCCAGGTCTCCAGCCAAGAGTAAGAGCACAGTCGTCAGAAGATAAAAAAACATACTCAATACTCAATGTTGTTAGGCATTTTTCATTGCTAACTAATTTGATCTATATGTAGTAGGTTAAAGTTATAAGTTAAATGTTTGTTTTTTGGAAAAGAGTGTATCGACACAATAGATCACACAGTGCTGGAAATTGATAGTCCCAAGCTTTAGGCTTGGTGGTAAGCTGGTGACTGCATCTGGTCCAGTTTCTTTTATTTTCAAATCAAATCACTCATACCTGTGCACTACAGACCCACCAACCAAGGTCCATTGTTGATAGAATTTACACTACATATCTCTATGCATTAGCATTGATGATCCCAGACCTTTGATTTGCCAAGCCAATGAGTTAAATGCTATCACTGCACCGTGAACTCACACTCACCCCAAGCATGTTCCCATTGGAATCATAATAATAATAATAATAATAGTCTTAACTTTGATTGTGAAATATAATTAATAATAACATTACAAAATTTAAAAAACAACAACAAATAAATAACATTACAAATTGTGAATGGGTACTGTCTTCCTGTGGGTGGTGGATTAGAATGTATAAGGTGTTTGAGATAATTCAAATATTTGGGTAAGTATTGCATGCATTCTTATAAAAAGTGTTGTTGTTTTCTTCATTGCATTTTTTTATATTTTGAAAATTGAGTGCTCCAAAAGTGACATAGTATGATGATATTCAAACTATTAGTTAACATCCAATCAAAATTCAAACCAATATTATTTATTGGTGAACAAATCGAAAAGCACAATTATATGAGAACATAATGCACTCCAATCCGCATTTCTTGAACATGTATATTCCACAAACAAAATCCTATTAATAACAGTTGTCTCCCTGGAACATTGAATAAAAGGGACATACATGTTCCTCAAACTACACATCCCCTAACATTTTATTGCTTGTCCTATGGAGTTTGAGGAATACGGACTGGAGTGTACAACGCTCTGTACACCATAAATTGTGCAAAACAGTGCAATGAAACAACCTGATGACTCAACCAGTGAAAGTGAAAGACTGACTGACTCAATCAGACTCTAAAACAGGTGTGAGAGTGAGAGCTGTACAACATCAACCGTGCCATGCCGTGTAATCCACATCACCAACTCTTCCAAACTGCCGCCACTCACCCTTTCCTCCGCACCCTCTGAATTTTTAGCATACAATGAATCTAGTTCTTCCTGTAGTTGTTTGATTATCTTGTTCCTGCTGGCGTTTATCTCCCTCTCAGCCACCAGCAGGTCTCCTTTCTTGGAGAGCTCATCCTCCAGTGTTCCTATACAACTCTGGGTTGTGGCGGATTGAGATTCAGGTGTGCAACAGAGTTTTCACTTGATAATCATTACAATTACAACCCATCAACACAGAAACAATAGATTTTACTTATGCATATATACTAAACCCATTAGTACATGTCCAGCACATAGACTTGCTGACTTAAGACTTAGTACATGACTTTGATGTGTTTCAATCTGCTGTTGATCTATTTTATTGCAACTGGACACTATAATCAATAAGGATATCATTGATGATAGAGATTATCAATGTATCAATGCACCAAATCTGATGATGTTAAAACATCATTGATAATAGTATAGATAAATCGGATGTTTCAAATCGCTCAGTCATTCAAAGATGGCTTGGGATAGTTTGCACAATGAGCGAGACTTGTTGAAGCATTTAATCATTTGATATGCAGTTGTTATCATTATGTATCACCATTAGATTTGCGACAATACACCAGAGGTAGATTGCAAATCAATGGAAGAAGAAGAAGAAGAAGGAGAAGAGGAATGGATGTAAAATTGAACTATCAAATCTCTCACGTGTTGTATAAAAGCGTATCTAGATACTGTTGAAAACTAATGAAAGGCAGTGTAAAATCACAATGGATATTAGTATTAGGGAAAAACTACCCTCTGAGAAAAGAGGAATAAGAAGATTCATATACCACTCATGACTCATGCTGATTGCAACAGGGTAGGCTACCAACAAGTACACGAACTGAATTAGTGGCAAGTGGTGGACAAGAATGGATGTCCGCCTTATATTCAATTAAATTTCATTTGTTTAATTTGACACTATGCATGGATAGGATATATATTCCCCCCCCAAAAAAAATATGGATAGGATAGATATGATATGTGCGCATCGTTTCAAAAATGTTGTGGTCATTGATTATTTGCTGCTTTCATTGTTCAGTTGCGTTAAATTTAAATGTTGAGGAATCATATACATGTTAAGTGCTTTTAGGCCTTGGCGAAAGGCGCTATAGGTATATCCTTATCATTATCATTCATTTATTATCAGTATATTCACTTTCCCTCTGCAATTTCATTCATTTTGAAAATGCACACTGGGGGCATTGAAACCTTTAAGAGAGTTGTTTCCCCTTGTATCACCCATTAAAAATGAAAATGTTATTTATCTCTCTGGCGGCGCGGTGGCCGAGTGGTTTAGGTGTTCGCCACTAGAACCGAGGGTCGGCGGTTCAATCCCCAGAAAGCAC
>JAUELH010190371.1:0-11687 GCA_031471375.1 Hermissenda crassicornis | reverse complement strand
GAAATTTGAGATTATCTTGAGGCACCCATCCGCTCTTTCGGGCTCTCTGAAAAATGTTACCGAAAACTTAGGAAAATGGCCCCGTCTCAAAGAGTTAATTAATAAGAAGTGGTTCTACGCACTTTTTTAGTATACAGGTTATAAATGACTGTGTACCCAGCGGGCGATCTCGGGTGATTCAAACTGTCAGAGATGTTTTCGAATAGGGCGATCACGGGCGATACGGACAGCAATGGGTTAAAGGAATTACTGCTACCAATCAAAGATGTTGTTTCATTTTGAAATGAAAATTTTAGTCTCAAAAAGTAAAATTTTTATCAGGTTGGTAATAGGACTTTTCTTTAAAATGATGAAGCAACCCATTTATCTGACTTTTGAATAGAATGCTCTTTACTGAAATGAGAAAATACCAAACCTTTGCAATCTCCTTTGAAGGGTTCATAGCCAGCAGCACAAGAACAGTAGTATGACCCATTAGTGTTTGTACATTTTTCTTTACTCAAGTCACAGTCATGGGCATTTTCAGCACACTCGTCGAAATCTGAAAATAAATTTTTTTATTTGAATTTTACAAAAGAGAACAGTGGATAGTTCTCAATTACATTATTCAAATGTGCAATATGCTCATCATAATCATAATGGAAAGGCAATGATGTGTTTCAAAGAGTTGTTTCAGTGTTGGGTCCTGTCGTGCATTCAGAACTGGAAACATCTGATCAATAATCGCAGTACCACTCATTGGTTAACATGGATAGAATATTTTATCCCATTTCTATTAATACCAACCAATCAATAGTATAAACTTCACTTAAGATCCCATTGGCTAAGATCATGGTTTGCTCTAGATCCCACTAATTCCAACCAATTTTTTTTCTGCGCAAATTTTATCCATCTAAGTTCCTATTCCTGTTTTTATTCTAAACACATTATACAGTAAACACAGCAGGAGACGTTAAACTCTTGCACAGAAACAAGAAGTTCCAATAAAAAGGAGGAGAGAGTTTTTTTTTTTATACGTTGACCTTTCCTCTGCCTGTTGTGTAAAAAGTCTGTCACTGGTGTAATGACTGGTTGTCTGTCGTAAACCAGTCAAGTGCACTAGTCTCTGTCATCCTATTGCTCTCTTTTCTTCTATCTATCAGTCTACTCAGCACTGGTTATTCCAAAAAGTCATCCCTCCATATATGTCCAAGGACTTTCATTTGTTTATTGCTGATCGTCTTTTATAAGTTTTTTTCTCTACCTACTCTTTTTAAATACTTCCTCATTTGTCATTTTTGTGGTCCATGGAATTTTTTTAAGTCTTCTGTACAGTCACATGTTATTCACTTCTAAAGGAAAGGGAAATCCATTTAATTGACAATGTAAGCGGAAAACAGAGTTGTCATTGCTCGGAATGTTTAGTGAAGTAATGTTACCATTCTAACATAGAGAGCTCTTGTGACATTAGGTAGTGATAATATAATAAGGTTTGAAAGTGAACATAGGTTTTTTTTATGGGGAAAAATGGTAGAACACGACTGACTCACCGACACATGTGGTGCAGTTGGATACATATCCTGGTTTGCATATACAACTTGTCATTGGGACTCCATCAGTTACTTTCTGGTAACATATCTTTGTTTCATCTTCACTCACTGTGGGGATGTAATGGCATATTTCAATGTTAATAGGACAGGGCCTGAGGCCTTTTTCTAAATGTTTATGATATTGGACCCAGAGACTTAATACTTTGCACAGAAAATGGGTATCATATTTTGACTAATTTAAGATGGTCATTTTGAACATGAAAATATCAGCTGCCATGGTAACAGTGGCCACATTATAGAATATTTCTAAGCATCAGATTTCTGTGAAAACCTACTGCAGGCAACATGCATACAAAATCTTAGACAAACCCTCAGAAATGTTGAGAAAAATGTAAGTTTGAGAAAATTGGTTGAAGTTTGTAAACATGCATTCTCTCACAAGACCTGATAGTAAAAGAAATTAGAAATATGGCTTGGCAAAAGATACAAATAACATTACTTTAAAAAAGATGAAAATTAAATAGAATAAAAACATTTTCAGCCAAAATTCACAAATGTAAGTTTTAAAAAATGTTGAAATTTAGCTGGAATAAGTTTAGTAATCAAATTATAAACCTGGAAGTTGGCATCCGTTTTGTTGCTCAGATTCTCCATAGTATCCACCATCACATTTGCATTGATATCCCTTTTCAGATTTCACACATGAAGCATGTCGTGCACATTGCATAGCCATTTCTTGGAGTGCATTATTGCCCTTACAAATAACCTTTTCAGTACAATTTTCCTTGACATATACTTCATCTTTCTGTTGATTACAAAAATCGATGTTGTGAATTTGTAATATTTTCAGTCATAAAGGAAGCCTTTGTATCAACAATGATAAAATGTATTAAAATTAATATCATTTGCTCCTTAATATGAGCATTACTCATCTATCCCACTATCATGATCATAAGCCCATTATCATTTCCTGAAAGTGATTATTATCAAACATTGTTTTCAAGCATGATAGAAAATTGTTTGTTCTCATTTCTCCAGTCAGCTTCTAAATAGATGTCTTGAATGTGTCTCTTTCAACCTTACTTTTCCACTCACAAAACTGAAAATATAAATATTCAGAGTTAAGCTTCTTTGTGACAGGCATTTACACTTTTCCTTCCTCTGAGTAAAGCACCAATAGTAAACAGACAACATACTGGACGCACTTACAGCCTGCTATATATAAAGCTGTTCAAATGAAGACAGTTCTGTCGTCTTATAAAACAGAAAATTATAAAATCATTTACATTGCAGTTGAAAGTGGTAATTGGCATAACATATCTTAATCAAAGAAAACAAGTGACCCATGACTTTTCACCATTAAATCTTTCACACTAAAACCTAGGCTATTGTGCCTGGAAAGAAATTGTTCAGGACTTACAAGTATGTATACACCATCATCAAGGTTGCATCCACATTCCTCTTTAGGAACACACACTTTGCCACTGAGTTTATAGCCATTGTCACATCGACATGCAAATGAATTCATTGGTGTTATGCTCTCAATGCTTTCATCTTCCAACTCTTGACATTTCTCTAGTGGTTTACCTCCAGTGTAAACAAATGACATATCCACAGGGCAGACTGAAAAAAATATTGTCATTAATCTGTTGAAAGACACAGTATCAGTATAACAATAAAGAATAAATAAAAAAACTATAGAATAGAAGGAACAAACTACAATCCAGCTTATTTTAACATATCAACTATGAGGGCATATTTTCTTTCTTTCTTTCTTTCACAGGCAGAGACCATATAGAGCTATAAACAACAACTATGTTAAAAAGTGGAAAATGGGAATATTTTTTGTTTCTTTGTTTGTTGGAAAAGTGCACATGAACACAATTCAGTGATAGGAAATGATAAGATGCAATGCTAAATAAAAAAGAATGAAGGAGATCCTTCAAGGTAATGAGCTTGAGGCTAGGTCAAGCAAAGAGTTTTTATGGGTCTGACTGGAAATGAGTGGACGCTTAGATTCCTACCAGAAATGAACTATGACATAAAAGTCCAGCCTTGTTCATACTCTTGATTTTCTGAAAAGGATCTCAAATCTAGCAACTTATTCAAAAAATGAAAGTGACAGTCAAAGTAAATAAAGATACAAGCGAAAAAACAAAGGAAACCAATGAAAAAGAGAAAGGTAATTACAATCATCACAATTGAGGCTATCAAGGAATTGTGTCATTTTATCTCCAGTTTGACAAGAGCCAATGGTTGCTGTTTCCAAGTATTTACAGAAACTTTGACTTGATCCACACAGTTGCTGCTCACAGGTCTCCTTAGAAAAGTACATAAAAAAAATAAATCATAACCATTTCTTTTTATCATTATCCTATCACCATTAATATCAATTGTTATCATAATTGATAATATTATTCTTTTAACTATACCACTATTATTGATTTTAATTACAGTAAGAAATCATTTCTAACATCATACAAAGAGGCAAAGAAATTTCAAAAATTTTGCATAACAGTTGGAAGATGTCTTACTTTACGATAGGAGCACAAATCAACAAGAGCTGTACAGAACTGCAACACTCTCTTTTCACATGTTGGTCCGGGTAGTGTGGGGAAAACAGGGAGAGGAATCGTGGTGACGGGTGGCTTTGTTGGCTTGGTTGGGAAGACAGGGGGAGGAATCGAGATGACAGGTGGGTTTGTTGGCTTGGTTGGGAAGACAGGGGGAGGAATCGTGGTGACGGGTGGCTTTATAGGCTTGGTTGGGAAGACAGGGGGAGGAATTGAGATGACGGGTGGCTTTGTTGGCTTAGTTGGGAAGACAGGGGGAGGAATCGTGGTGACAGGTGGCTTTGTGAAGTAATCATCATGGGTAACCACTGGTGGTTTTGGTGTCCATGGAAGAGTGGTGGTGGGATGATTAATCACTGGTGTGGTCGGAATTGGTTCCTCAATTAAAGTTCTGCATTTGCTGTTGAATTTGAATAATATAGCAATTGATAAAGAAGTTCTTATCGTTCACTCAAATGATACAAATGTTTTTTTTAAATGAATGTTTTAAAAGGCAATACAGTAATGATGGTCTAATATGCTCTCCACCCTAATGATCGCTTTTGTGTAAATGCCCACAATTTCAGTGATATATTTTTTAAATAATAAAAATAAATTATCCCTTTAAATACCAATTTCAGAGACAATTCCTAAATATCCAGTCTGAAATGCAACTGCATCAAATTATCATAAAATATGTCTGTGAACAATGAAAAATTCCTCTTTCTTTGAGGTATTACAAAATAATTCATCACATGAAGGTCAACAATTTACACTACATTGCTTCCCTTGTTTCATCTGATGCAGTTGTGCACTAGGTGTGAACAGTTTTATTGTCCTCTCCCCTTCCCATGCCTAGCATTGAATGCTTGCTCTTAAGTATTAATAAACTTAATGAGTTTGTTAAATTTGTATCACACAATTCAATCCAGTCATATGAATGAATGAAGCTTTTCTTTAATAACTTTTCTCACCCCAATTTACATTTGTTAGGTGATAGGTCTCGTAATTAAATACGTTATGTGATTGTGATTTTGGTCTATGTTGAATTTCTGAACCATACTTATTTACTGCCTTGGTGATCATCCCAAATGTTTTGCCCTTAACTAATTTTGCATAAATATTCCTTCCCATGTACCAGGCAATCAGGTGATCACTATTGTATAGGAGAACATGATATAAAAAAACCCTCTGAATATCACATAATAAAATATATGAAGTAGCTAGGAATGAAATGATGAAATTGATGAGAATTTTGAAAAAGAGAAATATAACCTAATTAATTTTATTTCAAACCGACATACTTATTAACAAAATCATACAAACCTAGTGTCATTCATGTATGATCTTGATAGCATTTCTTCTTGTTTCTTTGTTATTGCAATTATTTGGTTTGGTTTAGGTGGATCTATTGAACACATGCCACATGCATTCATGGCATAATCTTCTGAGACCTCAATCTGAGATGGACATAAATAAAAATACTGGAGGTATTAAATGGTACTCAGGCAAGGCAATGCTTTACAAAATAATCCCTTTTCCATCATGAGATTTAATCTACTGTATAGATGAGAGTGAGTGCAGGTAAACGTGAATGACATTCTGTGAAGTCAACGGGACTTTGCACAAATGCTGATATTTTGTACTTTTAAAGAAGATTTATATATAAGAACTGAAAGTGGCACTTCCTGTCTAAAATTCTATTCACATTACACTGTCAGTAACAGCTACACATGCAATAAAATGAAGACACATTTTATCAGCGATGGATAAAGTGATTATATTTGCAGCTTAAGTATTCATTGATTTATCATTCCATAAATTCTCATAATTGAGATATGATTTGATGAACAACTCATATGTTGATGTCAATCAAACTATGAAGACACGCAAGAAAATGAAGGAAATTGCAAACAGAACCTTTTATCTTTGAAAACTTATAATATTAATATTTCATTTTCCCCATGTTTTTCCCTTTATGTCAAAGTAAATTGTCTTTTGAACTATGATCACCAACAAAATACTGATGTGACGCTCTATTTTGACTCAATTACATAAAGTTGTGAATTTGGTTGACAAGAATGTTTTATTGAATAACACTGAAAGCAATTTCTAAACATCCTAAACAGAGAATACAAACTGGTTCAAACTGTTCAAATCTAAAATTGCAAGCAAAGTAAAGAAGCAAAAAATAACACCTACTGCAAAGTTGACAGGAAATGTAATTGCAAACCGGAACACATTGTCAAAATGACGGATGAGTACAATTCCTGGAGGGATAAAGCTGAAACTTGTTCTCACACTCAAGCATCCAAATCCCAGTTGTGTTTCAACCATAGTTGGATAAGTATCTCCATACTGAAAGCATTCAAAAGTTTTGATGGCCTAAATACAGGAGAAGCTGATATCACAAAAGAATTTTAAGCTTGATGTGAACTGAATAAATCTGAATCCAAAATTGATGTTAAAAATAATGAAACACTTAATTAAGATCTAATTCATGATCAACATACAATTTGTTACATTGGCTATTTATATTCAGTATGTGTGCCTATGCTATCAAACTGGAAGTTAAATCATAATATTAAAAAAAGGGAAATGTGATTCTCACCAAAATTTTTCCTTCTTTAAGGAGATAATCATGGACAGCAAAATATTTCCTGGTTTTCTTAATGGGATTGAGGATCCATCCACCAACGATCTGTATGACTTTATCCCCTCTCCGAATGGTGTATTCATATACACTTAGATGGGGCATATTGGACCTCACATCAACTGTTTGAAATCAAAGATATCTGAATTAAGATAATCAAAAATGATGAAGAGGAGAGAAATTCAGATTTTTTAAATCATCAAAGACTAATGGAAATTGTAATAGGGTCACAAATAAATGTTTACAGACACATTTTTTATATCATAAAAGATATTAATACTGATACATACATTTCATTTGGCAGGTTTCATACATTGTGAAGGGACAGCTGTAAGTAAAGTATCCAGGAATACCAGAAAATCCTGTTGTCTGATAATTATAATCATCCGCAGTTTTTGGTCCAAAAATTCCACATTGCCGTTTGGCTGAAACAATGGGGGGAAGAAATAAAACAAAGGATACATAAGTAAGCAAATAGCATTTAAGAAATTATAGATGGCATAGAACACTAATCTACTAATTTCTGCCCCAACTGCATTGAGTAAATTTTCTATGAAATATTATGAGATAAGGTAATACAGGATAAGACAAATTTCATCAATAGTTGAAAATCTTTAACGTTCACAACATGCAGATAAGACTTCTAAGGTTATCTTGCAGGCTAGAAAAGTGGAAAAAATCTGAAAAATCTGAGTTCCAGCCTACAAGAATGCATGAACACCACTTTTGTTTGTTAAATATATTTTCTATTATAACACTTACCATGACAATTTCCTTTAATCATGAGAGGTACTGAACTGTCACAATCACAAACATAAGCACCGATTATGTTCCTGCATGTGGATTGCTTTGGACAGTCGTGTAGTTTGGCAGTACAGTCATCAATATCTGAATGAAAAATAAAGAGAATATTTGAAATGAATAAATCTATACATGAATTAAACTTATAATTACAAAATTGAATAAAATTGTATGTTTGATTTCCCTTCCCAACACCTTTTCCTCTATGGTCAAAATGAAGGCATGATAGCAAAGCGTTATTGTTTTCAGAGAGTTGAGGTTTTTTTAAAACAAGATTCAGAAACAATAGACTAACCAATAAATCTATATCTATTCTTAGTTGCAAATAATGTAAAGACCTTTAAAATGTAATATTTTCTCTTTAATGATTTGAAGGATCATGAAGAATTACCTCTGGAACATTTTGTGGTCACTTCAGCGTCAACGCAATCACTTCCTTGATCACAGAAGTAATATGTGCCACCCTTGGTGATTCTACAATTGCCCCCGACACCAGATGAACCACTTACGTTGGTGCATTTTATTTCCATAGGATGAGGGCAAACAACACAGCCTTTCATCTATAAAAAAATAAAATGTTAAATTTTAATTTTATCAAAATCCTTATCATTGTTTTGCACACTGAGGACTAATTGGACCAATTATGGAATAGAGTCTAACATTATAATATCAATTCAAAGCGTCCAGTCAGAAAAAAATGACGGCTGAAAATTGAAAGATATCACATTATAAACCACAACATTAAAACACCGAGAGGTGATCAGCAAAATGTTACTTCACTGATGTACTGATCAGGGCCAATCATATTCAGGCTATTCTATTCCAACACAGAGAAATATGGTTAAAATATTAGAAATATTGGACTTTGGCAAAAAAAAAAAAAAAGTTTGAAATTTTTATTTTTAAGACTCTAATCTGCATCCACAGAGAAAATGTTTCATTTGGTATTCTCATGAAAAAACAACAGAAACAAGACATTAGTTGCAGTGCAGCAGAGCAATCTTCTTAACAAAAGGAAGTTATCTTATACAAGAAAAGAAAACAAATCCACCATATTGGTTTAAATTCAAATCTGGGATCTTCATCAGAATACATAATTCAACTTAAAAACTGGGTCATTTTATTAACTAAAGAGTAAAGAGAATAGTTCTTGCCTGATTTAATGAGGTTTTACTTTCTTCATCCCCATGGTCATCCATGTTTGAGTCTGAGTTGCATGGCCCATACCACTCCTCATCCTTTTCCCCATAGTCACCTTCAACAGTGAAAAAGACATGGAAGACGAATGACCAAATCATGGAACTTGAAAAGGTTAAACTTACTGTACTCTTTTTTGCCTTGTAACTTAAAGTTTGAATCCTCACTAGTACAGTTACTTAGATCTTTATTATCTTTCAAGGCTCTGGCCAATTTTTAGTCATATCACAGATGGAACTAGCATGCCTACTTGTGGACTTATTTTTTTACTTTTTAAAAATTACTTTACATCCTCTATTTAATAACCAAAAATAATAATGAAAAGATATAAATAGTATTTAAACCTATTGCTCGTATACAAGCCAACAGATGAAATTAAGCGTTTGTAAAACCTAACATAATATTCATATCAAATGTATCAATAAATTAAATGTCCCTACATACCTACCTGATAAGTTAAGCATATCAAATGACATCATACTTACGTTCTTCACAAATAAAGTTTGTCTGTGTGTCTCTTGGAACTGCATAGAGAGAGACTTCACCGTTAAAGCCTAGTCTGGCCACTAATGCAAGAACCAAAGGCCCTTGTCCTAATGCACCAGGGTCTAGGTCATTGGAGAGTTGTATAGGCACAATAGATGGATTCTCAAAGTCATAGTTGTGATATTCAATCCGTCCCTGTTGCTTCACAGTCAGTATTGGTGAAATTTCTACTCTATCTGTTTGATCAAGGGATATTTTTACTTGGCCACTGATGTAAGCTTGCTCTGGAGGAAATCATGATAAGGAAAATAAATAGTATTTAAATAAGTATACATTTAGGTCTATATATACACATTGTATAAATAAATCACTTATTCAAGTAATTTCATGTGACCCTTTTTGGGCAGAATATCAAAAGGGGAAAAGGATTTGTTTTTACGAGTGAAGATGTTCATATTTGGTAACCAAAGGATATTTAAACAAATGAAAATAAACCAAAAAAGAAAAAAAAAACAATCATAAGGCATATAATATTTCACTTTAGAGATTTGGACATAAACTGCTTGAAGAATGTTTGGAACAAGGCCTTGTAACAAATAATTTAAATATAAACTGTAAAATCATGAGCAGTGTTAAAGGAAATATTCTCCCTTGCAACTAACCAAAGTAATAAATATACTGGCAAACAAAGTGTTCAGGATAAAATCAAAAGTTTTACGTCTCAATTCATTATCATTATCACCAAACTAAATGTTTTAGTACTTGACTGACTCAATATCATAAGATTATTTGGTAGCATATAATTCTCCTTTATAATAGAGGCATTTAAAAAAAAAATTACATTTACCATAATCTTTTTCTTTTAAAATTTTGCGAATCTCTTCAAGCTTGATCTTAGAGTCAACATAGACTAAAGTTCCATCTTTTTCATTGCATGCCTGCACAGCCTGTCTCCAGATTTTGTCAATCTTTGGGACTCTAATACACATGTCCCCTCTTTCTGTGTAGTCTTCAGAGCAAGAATCACGATCTCCTAAAGTAGTTAAAAAGCAAATTAAGTTATTAAATTAGTAAATTGGTTCAAAATAACCTTATTTAAGAGAAAATATAGATTTATTTCTCCGTATAATTAAAATGATTTCTGAACTTAACCAAACATCCATTTACACATGCAATAAAAACATTAACAAGAGATGAATATGAATATTCCAACATACTTGTGCATGTCCTGTTGTCGGATTCCAACACATAACCTTGGGCACACTCAATCCTAGGAAAAGGGTCCTCCACACAAATAGCATTGGCATCTAGGGCAATTATTTCTCTGATTTCCTCACTTTCACCATTTTCTGTCACTTCACATCTTGCTTCTTCTTCACATCTTGGAAGTAACCTTGATTCGCCAGACTATAAGAAATATATTTCAATGTTTTACTTCTCATCATATAACCAATCATTTCTAATGTTTATTGCTTGGTTTTTAAAATGTTCTTTCTATTTCTAGATCTAGACATTATAACCGTAAGGAAATAGAGCTTATATATTCAACTATGATTTTAATGTTATAATTTTAGTGACACCAGACCATGAACATGACAATAAAAAAAGAGAGTCAAACCATACACCGAAAGGTACTAAATGGTTAATGATAAAGAAAGAAAGAAAGAAAAAGAGACTCACTGGTACAAGAATCGTTTCATCGTCTCCAACCAAAACTTCACATCCACATTTCTCTGGTGTTACACAATCCTCGCCTTGCCTCATAAAGCCATATGGACACACGCAGCCCTCCTCTGGCTTTTCATCACACACCGACGATGAGGTAATATCTCTTCCACACATTGGTTCACATGATGCATCAGCACGGTACATCTTACCATAACAATTCATTGCTGAAAGTCAATAAGATATTTGTGCTTATTTAAGTTGGATTATAAAATTATTTCACGTGCATTATCAATTTCAAATTTAAAAGGTTTGATGATCAAAGATAAAGATAGTAAATAGAAAGTTCATCTTGTAAAACTTACGGCAGAAGTCTGGGCTTCTCCAAGCCAAAATTATGTTATTTTTCTCCATACAAGCTTGTGTATACATCCTGACAGCACCACAAACAGATTCAGTGGCATTATCATGACAAGCATCAACCATGCAATCATCATAAAATTTCTCAGGGTCAACCTAGAAAAAGAAAAAATGTATGTTACATAAACCTATTCAACATATGAGTATACAATAATCAAATAAAAATATAAAACATGAAGAAACACAACAACAAAGAAGCATATAAAAAAAAACTATAGCCCCATACATTAGAATATAAGAAGATTACTTACTACACTGCAGTTTCAAAATCGAAAAGAGTAGGCCAATTCTGGCCGCTGTCCTGGCAAAAATTATTCTACCCATAGAGACAGAGAGATAGAGACAGTGGGCTCATCACCTGCTTCTCTTAAATCTTGATGCAAA
>JAUELH010189271.1:0-11693 GCA_031471375.1 Hermissenda crassicornis | reverse complement strand
CAATTTATTAAAGCTATCCTTACACTGCAATGCGGTACAAAAAGGAAATTTGATAAAGAAAGAAAGAAAGTAATAATAAAATAATAAATTAAGTATACAGAACACAAACTCCATTATATTTTGCTCTAACTCTAAATCAATATCAGAACTGTTGTTGCAAATTCAAAACTGAAAACAAACACAAAATAACAAGATCCCCTGAAACAACAATGGGGCACATTCCAATTCCAGGATATAAAAATTGTGGGTGCAATCAGGCGCCTTGAACAGCAATGGGTTATGAATATACATGTCTGACATCACTACCAACTCAGATTTTACAAGATAAGCTGAGGACAGAACAATATGGACACGGATGGTTGGTACAAGACACAATATGATGATGATTACAGTGCATGCCACCTAATTGCATGTCGTTGTTCCTGTTTGTTGTGCTGTTTTTTTGTCACTGTTAGAAGATAATGAGTAATCAACCAATCACAGAGACCTGTGAAACATTGACCGTGGAGCATTATTGAAACTGCCATCACACTCACACCATCTACCATTAGCATGCATGTGTATACGCTTCTTATTCTTTCTTAGCACACATCATCTCGTTATGACGAGAGCCGTGATATTCTTTTTCAGTCACACCTCTACATATCTCTTTCAGCTGTTGTTGTATTGTCTAGGCCTATACCATAACAGCATTAGCATGTGTGGACGCTTCATATTCTTAGCACACTATATCTGGTTATGACAAAGAGTAAGAGCCGGGCGGGATACATGTGTAGACACATTCTCTTCTCATTCACACTTCCATCACCTGCAGTCTTATTGTGTAGACTATGACATTACACATTCTATCATTCATTGTTTCATTAAAATGTGTGGGCATGCTGTCTAGACACACATTAAATGAGTGTTTCATCGTTAGTCAGAAGGGGTTAGAGCATTATATGTCTTAACATTATGAAAGGAATCGCGATATTTGTTAAATTCACGCCTCGATTAGTGTGTTTCATTGTTAGTGTTAGTCAGCAGCGTGCACTTATACAAAGTGATTTCAGTGCAAAAATTTGGTCAGTGTAGGAATGCATGTACTTAGACGAAGCGTGTGCTTAGACGGTGTGCACTGTGTAATATAGTTATGTGACTATGAAATCATCAAAACATCTTTACTTCAAAATGGAAAAAGAACAATATTAATTGAAATATGGAATTCAAATAAACCCAAGGCAGATTTATTTGAAATAATAGTATGAGTATGGAAAGTAAAACGACGAATGTCATTATAATGACTATAAAATCAACTGACCTGAAAACGTGATGAAGGCTTGGCCTTTCATTCTTCCACTTAAGAGGCGAAATGAAATAGTTGAGGTAACAGAATTACATTTCTGGAATTGGCCAAACAGTGACACTATATCCATCTCTGTAACATTGCCTGGGAGATTTTTCACAAAAACTGTCTGAAACAGTGAAAGAAAGAAAGAAAAACAAACTTGTAAACCAGGAGTTTTAATCTTTGCAGTGCCAACTAGGTGGTGACATCATCAAATTTCCCCATCTTCAACCAGGGAATGTCATTATTATTAAATAATCTGACACCAACATGCCTGCCTTTATCTTTATCCAAAAAAGCACATATTGGGGAATGGAAATCACATGGGGCATGGCTATCCCTGGTTCAATTTCAGCAGACGAGTCACACCCCTGCCATTGCAATTGAAATACAGATATGCATAGAATGTGTTGCAATACATCATCTGTTAGTGTTTATCATTCGTCAAATATCAACCAATGATGTTGAATTCATTGAATACATACAGTATAAGCAAAGAAATCAAAATCACAAAAGTAAAAAGTCCCTTTACCTGATTTGGATTTCCCTGCTCGTAGTTCTGAAATCTGTCAATGCTGAGAATTTCTTGGAGAGTCAGTTTATTTGATAAGATTTGTTCATCAGTCACCATAGACACATTGTTGAGACATTCAGTCGTCATAAATGTCACTTCTGAACTAGAAACACTTTTCTTTTTCTTCTTCTTAACATTTGGACCATCGTCTTCATCGGCAGTGGCTTTATCTTTCACTTCATCACTAGAATTCAAAACTTTATCTTCACATTCCAAAGTAGCCTTGGAATTATTAGTTCTTGATTCACTATCACTGACACTTGCACTAAAATCATCTGCCTCTGTCTCTTTTTCACTGAAGGAATCACTTGAATGGGACTCTGATACCAGCCCTACGCTCTTCATGAATTTTTTACGAACAACTGGATCTTGTTCTACGCCTAAGTATTCCTGTTGTCTTAATAGCTTTTGATGCAACTTTCTTTTTCGTCTTCTCTCTCTCCTCGATTCTCTAGTAGGCATGCGCTCAATGTCTGAGAGTATTTCCGGAATGTGATTGATGGGATCATCGGGATGGTCACTGGCCAGTTTTTTCTGTTGGAATAAAAATTCTGGTAGGGATGTTTCTTTATTTTGTCTTTCCAGGACGGCTTTCTCCAACATCAGAGCCTGTCGGCTGAGTTCCAATCCTCCATTGAACCTGTCTGGCTTACTCAGAGCCTCTTCCTTCTCAGTGAGTTTTTTCTCAATTTCTTCAATTAAAGATTTTTCAGAGGCCGGATCAGCACCAAAGCCACGAAAGTTGCTTGTGTCATTCTGTTAAAACCAAGAAAATTAGAGAAATGAAATGAAAAACATGACATTCTATGCTGACTGGTAATAAAAGTAACTGATGAAGAAATGAATGTTGTTTATTTTTTTATGCATTTAAAGAATTGACTCTCCCAAATTAAGCAGGGCTTCAAGTGTGCCTGCACTTGAAAGGTACTATGATCCACCCAAAAATTCATTTCTTTGTGGAATTATGTTGATAACAATGAAGTCAGTGATCATTTCATGAACACCCGCTTAACACTAGTTCAATTAGTTTGATGGCAGGACAATACAATGTTACCTCATTTGATAAATCTTGTTTCAACTTGAATGCTATTTCCTTTGATGTCAGGCCACAACTTTTGAGATAATAAATCCTAGAGTCAAATTCTTCCAGTCTGACATGCTCATCCAAACTGTGAAGTCCATCTAGTTTATTGACACTCGGGGCATGAGAGGAAGATTCAGCAAAACTGCGGTGTTGAGAGAATTGTCTGAAAAATGGAAAACAAAATCCTAATGTCACAATATAAGTATAAGGCAGATTATAAATTTTGAGATTATCCACATGACTAAACATGACTTCCATCATAAAAATTGATTTCAAAGTAACAAATTTTTTCTACTTCTGTCTTCGGAATATGAAAACCATCCATATTTGACAGGTATTTGAATGTATGACAATGTGACAACCAGATTAATGCTTGCTTGAAACTACTCATCAAAAAAAAAAAAAAAAGAAGCAATGCTTTCCGTAAATGACTGGTCAAATAAGTAAAGATGGACACTGAAGAAAGTGACCGGTGCAGCATGTCCAAGCCATCACAGTATCACACTCAGACTCAGACAGAAAAAATCTTATGAAAAGTAATAATAATACTACAAACTTTTCAAAAGTGGTATCTGTCTCAATTTGCCGCTTTAGCAATGTTTGCAGGTATTGATCACTTTCCAACACATCAACATCCTCTTGGGAGCCAGACTTTGTTTGACTTCTCCTGTCAGTTGTTCGCATTTGCACAACATCTGTGCTGGTGTATCGCTTTGGATTGCCACTGAAAAAACAGAAGAGGTCCTTGATAGATTCTAAGAATATATATTTAAATGGGTTTTATTTGATTTCAGATGACAAAGAAACAAGGCAGAACATAAATTAAAAAATACAAATGCGACTGTTTGGTTGACAAATGATAAACAATCCATATTACAAATTACAAAATGACACAATTCACGGTCAAAGTTTGAAGTTAAGTGCTGTGTTGGAAAATCTTTGACATCTGCCTTTGACTTCGAAAGCACTATTGACTAGAGGAGCTGCGGGTGGATCAAAATTGGGCAATAGGTTATTGGAACAATCCCAGGTGGTAAATGCAGGATGGCCTTCAGATATGAAATATTACCACAAACAAAAACAGTTGCGGAACAAAATGATGACAATATAGTGTATCCAAAATCAAAAGCTTTGTCATTAACCCTTAATTTACCAAGGCTTTATGAGAAACATATGGGTAATTTACCAAGGTAAGGGACATAACTCCGATTTTTTTCACCCCCAGGTTCAATAAAAAATTCATAAAATAAAAAGGTTTTGTGTAATTCATTTCAAATTTGTTAAAAATGATAGTTTAATGATTGGAGAATATTGCCAAACAGGTTTTGAAACAATGTGACTGTAGCAAGTATGATTTTTTTTTTGACAAAGTGAGAATTAGCCCTGAAACAAGAAAATCTAAATATTATTGTCATTTTCACACAGTTAGAGTTGAGAAAATTAAAAGCCCAGGTGGGGTATCAGCGACGAATTTAATCCAATTCTATACATGCGCGAGGATAGCCTGACCTTTCCTTTGTCTAAATCGAAACGGTGAACTTTGCACCGTTTTTAAAGTCTGTTTTGGAGATCTAAAACGTGTTTTACTGTTGTTTACAAAATGGAACGTCCACCCAAAAGGATGCGTATCAATAGAGTTATGGAAATAATAGAAGATAGTGAAGAAGAATACGATATTTTGTCTGATAGTGACAACGACCAGGATTACTCTGCAGGGAAAGCAGTTCGAGTGACGATGACACTTGTGATTCAAAAAGGATTGGAATTGATTGTATGGTACTGGATTTTTTTTCAATTTTCAATCAACATTGCTATCCCTTATTTTCTTACTAGACGTCTATATATCAGTTAATCACCTTTTCTTTTTCTTTTTTTAATACTCCTTTTAATTCTGTGTAGGAATATATATATACTTTATTCATGTTATCTCTATTCAGAAAATAGTTATAAAGCCAATAAAGCTTTTTCAAATCAGAGGGGCGCAAATTACATGTATCTAGCAGAAATGTCATTTTTAAAATTATAATTGATAAGCGTAATTAAAATTATTATTAGGATGATCTCCAACCATGGAAATGATCCGGTGACCGTCTTGTTTGAGTTAGGTCTTGTACTTGTTGTACTTGAACTTGAACGTGTGCTGTTACTGTTATTCGCCATTCTTTGTTTACAGATTGTACAACCAACATTTAGTAATTGAGCGTAATCTCCCTTGACCTTGTGTGTTTGTTGTGTGTAGGGTCGGTGTGTATAGGTAACGCTGTGTCAGAGCGTGTCACACAGAATGTGTCGTCTCTGCCCCGAGTGTGCCAAGGAATCTCTCCCAGCCAGCCAAATCTCGAAATATCACGTTGCTATGTTATGGCTTCAGTAATGGCGGATTATTGAATTCTGTGACATTCTTTACCAGAGATTATTTGAAATACAATTTTTCGATGTAGGCGGTTTAAAATGTCGCACTGTTTCAACACAAATATGGCACATCTCAGGATTTGTTGAAAAGGACATGTTATCAATGAATTTGTGAAAAAAATGAGAGGTATACATTCAACTGTTGTCATTTGAAATGTGTTCGTGCATGTTCAAAACAATCCGATGAATGAGAAATGAGAAACTAACAACAATAACAACACTTTCACTTTTAAAGTTCATCTATACTGTACAGCTCGTATGATATTTTAATATTTGCTTCTGTTGAGTATGAGAATTGAGGAACACATACAAAGTTTGCAATTAATACAACAGTGAGAAAAATAAGGATGATGAAGTGTTGATTGGGCTTGGGACTTGGTGGTGGACCTGGGTTGACTGGGGTGGGGGTTCATGATTGAGAGTGAGATCGTGAATCTGAGAGATGGTGAATCTGAGTGTAGTGTGACATTGTGAGTGTGAAGATACTTGTAATTGTACTTGGTCCTCTATTGGTGTTTTGGCAATACATTAGGCTGACAATTTGGAACGCCAACTATCTCTATCTGCTGCCAGTTTTGTGACCTCTCCCCATTATGTCCAGCCCCATCCTTTCATCTCCTGTTCCACCATTCTTCCCCATGTTTCCATGGGGCGTCCTCTTCTCCTACATCCCTAGGAGGTCCACCATTTCTTGGTATTGCTATATTGTTCATTGTGCAGGGTGTGACGGAACAACTTGAAATTGAGTTTGATATTTTTAATCTGGTCACTGACTACTATTCCAGACTCCAGTGCCAGAGTAAATTCATATTATATTTAAGTTTAAGTTTTTAAGTGAACATGAACTTGAAATTCATTCAGTCATCAGCATTAGTTTCTATTGAGCAGTGATAATCAAGCTTTAAATTGTTAATCAAAATGAGTGATGATGATCGTATGATACTGATGTAGTGAGTGAGTGAAGTTTAGTGTGGGGGATTTTAAATGAATGAGATGATCAGGCAAGTTTACACGTCAACAGCACTTGTTTGTGGTGATTTCCATTGGTTAATTTATAATTTCATGCAAATTTTGACTCATCCCATCATCTTTGGTTTTGCATTTTTTTTTTGTCACAGTCACAGTCCCCAAAAAATTCTTTCATTATCCCCCCCAAAAAAGAAAAAAAAATCTAATGTTTTTGTGTATGTGAGAGAGAAAGACCTTTTTAGAGTTTTAAAGTGATGAAATAAAATGAATGTTAAAATGTTAACAGATGTTCTCACCTTTATTTTCCCCCAGGTGAAAAAAGAGGCAAAGACTCGAGTTCTAGGTCTAGTGTTCAAGTGAGCACTGATCTACCTCCGCAAGTGGACGGACAGTTGCGATGTTTTTGCAAACTTAGTATTCCAAAGATTTCATGGGTGATTCCTAAATCTCCACCTGTGACCTATGTCAGGGTGAGGTGGTGGGGAGAAGATGCTCAAGGAACAATATTCAGGTAGAGACATTTGTTTTCTTTCTAAAACACCCCATTAATAGAAAGTGAGTGTTTATCCCTAAAGACTTAGCTTACAAGTATTACAAGAGATAATATCTTGCAGTTGCTGCCTCCATCCTTTCTACATGAATTGTATGACTGCATAATTTGTGTAATAGTATAAATATAATAGTAACTTCTAAAGTGTTTTGCAAAAGTTAGTCTAGTGTGCAAGCTTCTCCATTGGTTGGGTTCCTATATTTTACAGTTTGATATCATAAATAATGTGGAGAAATTGCATTGAAAAAGATTTTATACAATAATATGAATTTTATGATTTGTATTTTTAGTCCAACATATATTTCCTTATTATCTCTAGGCCTTTGGATGTAAGAAAAGGGAAGCACCCTGACACGCATACTGTAGCCCGGTATCCAGTTAGATCTGGCCCAATGCAGTTTGCCACTTACCTGAAGGACATGTCCACTCTCAACCTTGAAGTCGTTGACAGTCCTAACTCAAGACCCCTGGGACAGGCAACTGTTACTGGAATCAGTCAGCTATCCACCACCAAAGGAATTCAAAGGTGTGTCTTGCTTCTTTTGTCCAGACTGAGATGGATTGTGTGATTTACATTATATCTGTATAGTAATGCTCGGAGCATTTTCTTTTCTTTAAAAGTTGCATTAAGAGGCAGGAGAGCCCAATCATGATATGACTCTCGTTTTCTGGTTGTTTGAAATGAACTCTTTGATGCTGTCCTTGTAGTGAACGAATAAGTGTAGAGACAACTATTTATAAACTTAATCTAGGGAAAATCCCCCCCAAAAGATTTGACTCATGACTCATTGATCACTGTATGCCTTGGGTTATTATTTTCAGAAAACTTCCAGTCATGTCCACAACTGGCCAGAAACTTGCAGATCTGGACGTGTCCCTGGTATTGGAGCATCTTATGGGTAAAATATGATAATAATATGTATGTTTATATATATATTATAATTTAGTATATTTTTTCCGTTGTTTTTTTTTTTTTCCTGCCCTTTTTGAGGTGTGTCCTTCTAGAGATTCTTGTGAAGGAATATAAACGGACACATCAGACATAATCTCAATGTCAACAGGAGTTACCCATGTTATCCAATTTGTGATAAATAATCTTGCCCGAGGATTAACCAAAGTGTTGAAACAGGGCTCGAACCTGGGTTACAGGGCAATGCCTTTGACCACTCGGCCACCTCATCCTCATAGAATACATCATTAACATACAACCCATACTCCTTACTGAATTATAGTGTCTCACTCTCTTTTTTTCGCTCTCTTGATATACAGTATGTCTGTAATTTATTATAGTAATTGCTTTGATATGATATGAAAAACAATCTCTTTATCTCTGTGTTCGCAGCATCGTATGACTGCAATGGTTCCATCCCAACATCTGACTTGAGCACCAACAGACCCACAGGAAGTGAGAGGCCACAAGCTTCTACCACTCGACTCTCAAACCACACGGTGGACAAGGCACCCTTTGCTGTAAGTCATACCGTTTGTTTTATTAACCCGTAACGTCATATACAGCTGTTAACCACTCGTGTCAAAATGTTCTGAACCACTTGAAAACCGCTTTTGACTTCACTTTCGTTTATCGTTTAGTAATGGCTTCAACAACCGGAAATGATTCTTCTTATTGAAGCAGGAGAAATTAAAGATAACATCTGTTGAAGACCAGAATGTGTCGAAATGAAATTTATTCTATTTGTTTGTTGATGAGGAGAAGATGATCAATTTGACATAGATCTAGATTTCGGTGAAAACAAACTTCATGGTTATCAATCCAAGAGGTAGTGAGTGTGAAGATTAAAATTATCTGACTAGATCAAGGTCTAACACAAAACGACAGCATAATGAAAAGCATGACTGGTTTTCATTGGGTTTTTTCAGTATTATTCAGGACTATAGAGAATAATAGCAATTGGAAATTTAGGCATTACGGGTTAACATACAAGTTGTCCTAACAATGGAAAACTTAAGCTACAAAAGTTTCAAAAACCTGCATTGGTGGTTGGTTGGATGGTTAGTAGGGTCTGTCTGTTTCATCCTTGAACTAATCTTGTCAGCTCACTATATCCCAGCACTACATGACACTACTGTGTTAATGTGCTCTCTTTCTCGCAAATAAATCACAAACCTACTCTGAAATGTAAGGAAAGAAACTGATGAAAATATGTTTCAACTCAGTAACTAGATGCTAAAAAATTATTTTGTGTTAAAAAGTTAAAAGCAACTTGAAAAGAAAATATTATATTCATAAAATAAAGTTGAACTTGATCACCCGTCAATACTGGTGGCTGGTAAATGTGGGGGTGCCATGATTGTACCACAAAGAAATTATCAAAATATTTTGTGTGGAGGGAGATTCTTGCTCAGACTTACTGTTTGGTTTCTTTCTTTCACTGACTGACTGTTTGGTTTCTTTCTTTCACTGACTGACTGTTTGGTTTTTACTAAGAAATGTCTCAAGACTCGTAACAAACCCCAGTTGATATTGTTATACATTTTAGGTAAATGGATTCGGTGACAATGCCGTGATGGATCATCGTAATGGAGGTAACGATGCAGTGGTCATCACAGCCAATGGGGATGTGGTCAGTATGGCGGGCAATGGTGGACAACGAGTTACCGCAGACCCACAGGTTGGATTGGGAATGGATAGTCTGCAAACAAGGAATACGGGTAAGAATGATTCCATTGAATATCCAATTGCCACACTAGAAAAGTTGATGGACAGCGGATACAGCAATTCAAACGACAAAGCAGCTATCCCAAATAGTCCAACGTGGAGTTACAGGCCATAGAGGGATTTCATGTGCAGCAACTTTGCTCTTACGGGCCAAGAACACCGACCAATTAATGTTAGAATGAACTAATCCTGTATTGACTGTATGCAATGCGGCAATATTTTTTGTTTAACTTTTTTTTAAGAGAATTTACAAAGACCAACTTTGAAAGTAGATGAACCAAATCACATTTCAGCCGTACAACTTATATTTGTTTGGTACTAGTGTAGATAGAAATGTATTGATTGAGAGGCTGGTAAAATTTAATCTCTTCTTTTATGCTATTCAATGTAGAACATTTTCTCTTGATAGCTTTGGCGATACAGTTCTAATTTGCGCTTTGCTGATCAATAAAGTCTATCTTATCTCATGTGTGCAGCAGGTGGCAGTGGAGACCTGTTGTCCATGCTGGTGGACAAGGGCAAGATGCTGCGTGATGCCATGGCGGTGTCTGCCATGCACACAGACCAGGGCACCAGGCACACCAAAGGGGCGGAGGAAATCCCATGGAACCCCTCCCTGCCAAACAGGTGACTATGATTACGGCAACACATTCGATTTGCGTATATATGTATACAGTGTCTTATCCCATTGGATACGAGGCCAAACGCCATACAGTCTCGAACAAATATCTGTCTATGTATTATATGTCACCCTTAGCCTGAATTAAAAGGAATGGTTTGATTGATTGTTTTTGTCAACTTCAATTATGTCTGGATAACAGCCTACATGTTTAGGTAATAGAGACGACATGGTAGATCAATGTGTAAACAATGAATACAAAGGAGGCTACGCCGTCCTGCAGTTAATATTTTAGGTCATGACATTCACACAATCTCTGTAGTTGATCAAGTTTTTGTCACTGATTGAATTGAATTCATCACGGGTTAAGCACTGAGCTCTGGCATCTGTCAGTATTTGGCTGATGGTGAAAATGTTTCCTATCATGTATTTGACTGATGGGAAAATGTTTCCTTTTGTTCCTGACAGTCCGGCACCGTTAGATGTTTCCCTGCTGGCAAACTCCACAATGACGTCCCCACAAAGAGCCATCCATATGGTGATGGAGTCATCCCCTATCAGGAAGCAAGATCTTCAGGTTGGTCAAGTGTCTAGTTTAAGATTTGCAGGTTGGTCAAGTGTCCAGTTTAAGATCTGCAGGTTTGTCCAGTTTAAGTTTGCACACTTATAGCACTTGCATCCACGGTGATATCATCCTAATGTCGCTTAACAATAGCAAATTCACTCCCCCAGCCAACTGCAGACATGGAACACACTGGACAAGCCTGTTATGAGCATATATCATATGTAGTTTTTTAAGGGAAGAAAATGCTGTTTTAATTGGCCAGTTACTCATTTACACCTGAGTCGAATTGTGTGATTGGGATAGGTTGTATTCGGCTGTTTCTGTTTGTTGTTCATATTTACCATTTCTACTTCTATTTTAGTTTTTTTTTTCCTGAAAGAAATTTGGACAACTTTGAGACGGCTCATTTTTCAAATATTTGGCATGAGAAGGAATTATCCCTGGAAAGATCTTACAGTGTGTCTGACCTTATTTATTGAAGACATAGTGGGGGAGGGGTGCCTGTTTATTAGTTTTTAATGTTCACATTTTCAAATCCACATAACAGCCTTTTTTAATGCAGAATAAGTTATCAAAACCATGTTTATAGATGTGTGTATAGTTACCATGGTTACCTTCCATTTCAGATGTACAAGTTTGTGACCGAAGGTAGCCCAGGGACGAGTCTTTCCTCCGATTTCGGTTTGGACCGCATGATGAGTGACTTTGATGATCCCATCCATGAAAACTCTGTTTTGAAGGATCTGTTCTACAACCATTCGGTTTGTATCTATGTATTTACTGATCTGTTCTGCAACCATTTGGTTTCTATCTATGTATTAACTCTTTCAGTACTGGGTGTTTTTTCACGTTTCGACAATGCCATTTTCCCCCAACTTTGTGAACCCAACCCACCTTCATAAAAACCTATGTCACA
>JAUELH010188165.1:0-10067 GCA_031471375.1 Hermissenda crassicornis | reverse complement strand
CCCCCCCCCCCCCCCCCCCCCCCCCCCCCCCCCCCCCCCCCCCCCCCCCCCAAGCTTGGCTCTCAGCATATATAGGAAGGAAAAGATTTGGTAGGAGCCCTGTATGAACGAGTATGTATTATAATATATGTGGTAAAGCAGGATGGGGGAGAGGAGGGGGGATTGATAAAAGATCAAATCACATTGTGGTTCATAGGGGTCTAAAAAAATAAGTCATGTTTTTGTTCTTTGGGGTTTGAACCGATCGCATGTGAAACATACATTTTAAATCACGGTTTAAACTCAGTCTGTGATAGGGCAGACCTCTGGGGAGCTGTCTTACTGGGATTAAAGCGCAGAGCTTCAAGTTAGAAAATGCGAGAGTAACCACTTAATCACCACCTCATTCAACTTGACACTTTCCATGGAAGCATCTTTCTTTCTTTCTTTCTTTATCAAATTACCTTTTATACTGCATTTCAGTGTAAGGACAGCTTTAATAAAGCTTGATACAAAGCAATTACAACTTAAGAGAAGCAGGTGATGAATCCAATGTCTGTATGGGTAGAATCAATTTTGGCAGGACAGCGGCCAGAATTGGCCTACTATTTTTGATTTTGAAACTGCATTGGTTTCTTTAGCGTGGCTAACGTAGACACGGCTAAGTGTTCTAGGAGACTCCACTACCCCATAGAGCCCAGGCGACACGCTTTGGTGGTCATTAGGAACCATTTTGTGCATAAAACATTGTTTGTGCCTTCTGGGGATTGAACCGCCGACCCTCTCGGATCTAGTGGCAAACACCTAAATCACTCGGCTACCGTGCTGCCCCCTTGGAAGTATCTTACTCAGAGCAATTTGTTATAAAACACAGGTGGGAATAAGAGGTATAAAGATGGTTTTGAAAATCTGCACACACACCAACACCCCTTTATTTTGTTTGTTGAAAGAGAGAGGCGGAGAACCGTAAAAAAGATAGATAATGGGTCAAGTTGAAAGAGTTATCAAGAGTCGACTCTACAAAAAGGTACATCAAACTACTTGCACATCCCTTGGCTGACATTACTCTTACAGCACTAACAACACAAGTTCCATGTTATAGCAGAGGATGGAACTAAATTCTATGAGGATTAAAATTTCATTCACAGAGTAGACAAAACGTTATGACATGCGAATAAGCAGGGAGTCGATCAAATGCAGTCATTGGCTTACCCCTTGCCCCAAGTACTAGGAGCAAGAAGAAATCAGAAATCTGAAATTTGGACACAAAGTTTTCGCTTTGAGTTATTTCTTCAAGACAACAACGACACCCTTAAAATGTATAATCTATTCATAGTGAGGAGATGTGCGTGATGGCATAAAAGACTACCGGGAGCTGCGCAAGCCTTACTGTACTTATACACAAGTGTTTGCGGTTGTTTTTCAATCTATCTATCAATTCAATACAATGCCATAAAATAATGTCCAGCGTACAGTGGTAATCAGGGGTGTTTTGTTTGAAGAAACAATAACAGAGAACAATTCTTACAATCACACAAAATGATTTACAATAATAATTACTTTGACAACCAAAATCTTGTTAATCCTGCCAACGCATTATTTCATCAACTGTACAGTAAACACTCACAAATACATCACAAAACACGTTATCCAAAAACCCTTTGTTGAAAACTGCTGTACGTCTGAAAGAATGGTGTTTCCTGAAAATGGTTATTAGCTTGTGTTAACAGCATTGATGGATCGTCCAAAAACGGTATAATTCAAAGGACTCAGACATTTCAAATCAAGAATTCTGGAGTCGAGTGTATGAGAAGCTGTGGCCAGAGTGCCATAGCTTGAGCTGTTGGCTTACCTAGTTCGTTGTTACATAAGACGGTGATGCCGACCTCTAGCACCTGGCCGGGTCCCTTCCCCGGCACACGTGCCAAGTCCAGGTGTGTCTTGGTGCTGCTGAAGCTTCTGGTGGGTGTCCGACTCCTGCCTGACAGGCCTGCTGTGGGATGGAAGTGGACAGAGATGATCATGTATGGCGCATTGGGTTCGGGTTTGAACTAATATTGAACAGATTACACCAAGATTGGAGAATTAGGTTATAACCGTCAAGTTAGACGAGAAGAAGAGGGTTCCCAATTAGACAAAGGAAGAAGAGCATTGAAGACCTCTCTGATGGGATTGAAAAAAAAGAAAGAAAAATAGTGACGCAATCACGATGATGAGAGATTGTGAGGAATTGAAGTCAGGATAGCCAATGCATTCTCAAGCAGGGCACTGAATGATGATGAAGGAATACACAATGAATGTCTTTTAAAAAATCAATTTAACACCCAAACCCTAACAAGAAGCTACGTGAGCTGACAGCGAATTGGTGTGCTTAAACCAAAACTGGTACATTTTCTTTGGGGTTGAAGTCATTGGGTACACAGGTCATAATACAAGGATTGCAAATGTGAAGCATATGAGAGAGCATACTGGTATGTATATATATAGATATATATTACATAATAAAGGAAGACTTACACCCTGGTCTCCTTTCCACTCGTTCAGAGACAGCTCCCCAGCTGATGGTGTCCAGAGATTCATTGGAGCTGAAACGTTTATCTCCCAACCTGGCATCAAAGTGAATAAAAAAAAATACATAACATTATTATTACACAGGACAAGGTAGAACACACTCAAACGAAATGAACGCTTCTTCTACAGTGTGTTGTTTAACATCCTTTACAACACATTAAGGATATTCATAAAGCATGGGTCATGCGAATCTATAGTCCATCTCTGATAGGATGTAAAATTCGGACAGAGCCTTGTAAAAATGTGCAACGGCTGAGGGACAGTCTGAGACGGTGTTTCCTGGTCTCTGGGTTACAAACTTACTGTGTTACAACGGTGTAAAGAACTCACCCGTAATGACATTAACAGGACACCCATCATAGTATAATACACCATAGCCACACAAACAGACACTTCCATTTCTCCCATTTTAACATCCTCAACTCAAACTAATTGCAATTTCTCAAAATGAAATGTTATAACTTGGATCCATGAACTCTCAACCTAATAATGCATAAATCTCAGACTTTTCCACAGAGCATTTTACTTACTTTTGTATACGACTGACAGGAGCAAACACGCCATGTTTGGATTTACAGACAAAGTAGTTGATTCCATTGACAGAGCCGTTGTTTTTGCCCACCGGTCTGTCCAGCTCTACACCAAACCAAATACCTGGGCAGAGACAGATGGAAGTGAGAAATCATTTACAAACCTGGCAACACATAAATCCAAGTCAGCAGCTATTTATAAGCTGAAAAAAACACACAAGTCTACTAAAAAAACCCCCCCCAAAAAAATAAAATAAAATCTTCCTTCATATTTCATTAGTTTTTATATCTCCTGACAAGAATCATGGCAGTTGAAAGTACAATGCGGTTTGATACAACACTGACAGCAATTGAGGTGACATTTTTATAGTGTCCCCTATCTCTGTCATGACAACAAAATCCCAATTAATAAAAAAAAGTATGATGGATGACTATACCTGGTGCAAACCGAGTTTCCCCCATGAACCTAATGGTGCCTTTCCTCTGACCTGCAACAATCACTCTGTCGTTTACCTCAAGACCGTGGTCGGATGAGGATTGTTTTGTACGACCTGTGGGAGGAAACAGTGGCATAAATTAGCTGTGTGATAAGAGGCTGTTTGGCACCGATAAATAATGGATTTGGCACATATACGGCATAAATTAGCTGTGCAATAAGAGGCTGTTTGGCACCGATAAATAATGGATTTGGCACATATACGGCATAAATTAGCTGTGTAATAAGAGGCTGTTTGGCACAGCTAAAAATTGGATTTGGCACATACACGGAAGTCTGCGATAGTTTCAAACTCGAATAATAAGCATTTTTGTAGGGGAAAACTATGGTATAAAGGGGAAGACCTACAACATTACGACAACAAGACAATGCTTCGCAAACTTTAAGAACGACTATCGCCATTATTAGGCGAGTGCTTAGCGCAGTGGTCACAGTGGCTTCGTAACACTGAAGGTTACAAGATCAAAACCCCCGTGGGATGGTCCCTCCGCCTTTGCAGAGTGAACAACACTTTGGCTCACTTTTACAATCCTATCAGAGATGGACTATGCTATAATACCGGAGGTCCTGTCTGTTTTGTTTGTTTGTTGAAAGGGAGAATATGGACACAATATTATAAAGGCCATGTGGTGCTGGAAACAGTACGGTGAAAAGCTTTGTTAACTCGGATGTCCCGTTTTTTATATGAACTATATTGAGTTGGAAAAGACGATAACCGGCATACTCTAAATAGACCATGATAAATAAACAAGTTAGAATAGATAACAAACAACTCAGAGAAGTCGTACACACACACACAAAACGATCCTCTGTACTCCACATCCACATTTGTTGAAAGTCATCCCCAACTTACCCGTGTCCACTTTAGCAGTGACCTTTGACACATCCACCCCACTCATATCTCTTCCTATGAGAGACTTGCGGGGTGCTGGAGGAGTGCTCACCCTGGGAACCATTCCTAACCGTGTCACTTTGCTGATTGGGGCAAAAATACCTGGAAACGTTGGGGAGAAAAAAAAATGAAAGAAAACATAGTAACTGAAATATCTTTCACATTTTTTAATTCATATCTGTCACGGACAAACTATAATTTTAATCTTCACTAATACTATCATACGAATTTCAAATCTATAATAGAAATAATAGCGGCTAGTTTCAATTCTATTTCCCTCTAACTTTAATAGAGAGAGAAATTCTATAATTATCATCATGTATCATCAGCAAAAAACAATTAAATATAAAAAAAGAGAACTCCTTTCATTTGGGACACTCGATATAATCAATACTCTTATGACTAATCTTGCCCCACTGACCATGGTTGTCGGCACAGGTGAAATAGCAGATCCCTCCCACACTCCCATTGTTCTTGCCAGCCGGTTCATCCAACTCAATGCCCGCCCAGATGCCTGTGGCAAACTCTGCAGGGCCGCAATAGCGCAGCATCCCACTCTGTGCCACGATAGAAACAAAACCATCACAATCAATCACAGAACACAATAATAATATGATAAAACATCACATAGCATCAGTTCATTGCCATAATTGTAATTGTCTTTTCTCATTTCCAGGTTTCAAATTAAAAAAATTTTGTTTCTTCAATTACTGATATAAATGGCCAATCACAATACCATAATTCTAAATAATAAAATATTACAAGTAAAAAAAAAAAAAGCTGGATTTTTTTTTTTTAACCAGGTTTAGATCTGACAGAATTAAGGAATTTATCTCCCCTATAGGACTAAATTAGTCGGCCATATGAAAGTTTAACAAAAAATAATTTTAAAAATCAAGGTTATTTTCAATTTCCTACAGGACTGTAATAATGCGTCAGAGCCTTGCAAACTCCAAATAGGTCGAGGGACCTTGCCACTAGTATTTCCATCAACTGACTTCTTGGTTACAAAGCAACTGTTTTACCACAGCTCTTGGAACTCACCTTAAGTTTGTCAACTAGAAATATTCGAGGATAACAACTCGATGGATAATACCACCAGGTAAAGAAAAATTTTAAAACTGCCACCACACTAAATATTCGTAAGACAGTTTGCAGAGTCCTCACCTTGACTCCGCCCACCAAGATCTTGTCCCCCAGCGACAGCCCCAAAGCCTGCAGCGTCACCTTGCTCTGCACCAAGTCGTAGTTGACTGGCAGAGGCTTGGGGCTGGATGGCAACGCCTCTCCCAGGATCAGCTTCAACTTGGCCACCAACACGTTCAGCTCGGAATCTTTCTCAAAACTCTCAGGGTCTGGAACACAGTCTGTCAAAGGAAAAGGTGTCATGACGGAATTGGTTTAGTTGCTGTTGCTTCTTTATTGTAACTTTTAGTTGGTGCAATATAAATCCTGGGATACAGTGAGGTGGCAGCATTGATTAAAAAAGACCCTAAACCCTATCAAAGGCACCCTTCAACCTCCTGCATCATACACTAATAATGTTTGGAAATAGTAAGATGATGGTGAAAAAAAAGGGCAGAAAATTGACCATGCATCAAATTTCCTAATGCAACCGTAAGGCAGACTTACAATTATAACATGCTTTACATAGAAATGAGATAACAGTATGTCCCACCCATTTGTATTGGTTTTAAAGGAAAGACAGAATATCATCACAGTTGGGTCAAGCAGTGCTTGGAAACAGTAATATGACACGATTAGTTAAAAGATCAAACAGGGATAGACCCTACCACTGTCAGAGGCACCTAACAACCAACTGCTACATCATACATCAATACAATGTGTGTCTACAGTATTTCCACTTTTCACCCGTAAATCGTGCAACAGCTAAAATGTCCACAAAAACACCATCCTCATCATAGAAACATCCACATGGGGTTTGTGTGCACCAACGTACCAACGGGCCTCCGTCCAAGGTCGTCTTTCAAGGCTGCACTGCCTCCACTCTGCATCAACAGTTTGCAGCCATCGTAGGCAAGATTAGAAGCTGCTATGTGAAGGGCTGTGCCGTGCTCAAACTCTGAACATGTGCTATCAATGTCTGAGGAAAACGATAAAATGTGTGAGAAAGAAACCAAACTAATTACTGAAAATTCACTTCCCTACATAACATCCATTTCATCAACGGCTCCTAACTACATCGGTTAGCTTCCAACACAGTATTATGTCCAAAAACAATTCTCTGCTCAGTCAAAGATGATTTCCTGTACTATTAAGAATTTCATGCAGCAGACTTAAAGAGCACGAGAACTTTTTTTGAGTCATTTTGGACTAAACATAGCGCTTACCAAAAACCAAGACAGACCTCATAAAAGACCTTCAAGAAGAGAAATCTTTAAACAAATGTTTCTTTTTATTCAGGCTTTTCAAGATGTTAAGATAAGATTTAGTCTGTCATCATTATCATCACATGTGCATATAACATTTGTAGGTACCCATTCAAAATTTTCTGTGATACCCCAAGAGCCTGTCGATTGTGAAGGGGATATGATAATGATATACTGTACAACTTAAGCGTGTATTATACCTAAGGCTTTGGTAGCTTTGAGTAGAATACGAATGACTGGAACGACGTCGAAATAAGCTGCATAGTGAAGGGCGGCCATGTTGGTCCACCGACATCGAATATTGGCGTCTGCCCCGGCCTCTATGAGCATGGAGACCACGTTCTTGGCCACCTCCGGGTCTCCAATCCCAGCAGCCCCCGATTTACTTGCGTAGTGTAATAGAGTCATGTCTGTCAGACCATCTCGGTCATTGATGTTGGCTCCCCTCTTCAGGATCTGAAAGTATAAATAGAGAAAAACATGAACTAACCAATACCAACTTTTACCATCTATATCATCTGATATATATATATCTTGTCTTTCGATTTTTTTTTGATTTTTTTTTTGTTTACTTTGGTTATTTAAAGAACAGGTAATCCATGTTGAAAATAAATCCCCAGTATGTACCGCTGTAACAGGACTAAACCTTGTAAACATCAGAAAGGTCTAATGAGATAATGTCCCACTCATATTTGCCCGATATTCCAGCAATAACACAGTAGCATGCCAAATACATATATATATATATATGCCTGCCTCACCTCGTCCACCAGGAGCTCAATGGACTGCTGTGTCTGTGGCGTCCACTGTCGCAGGATCGCAAAGATCTCTGGCACTGTGGTGGATGGGTTGACCAGGATCTCACGACACTCGGGACATGCCGGGTCAAAGAAGGAGAGCTCCAATCTGGTACAGTTGGGGCAGAGGGGTGGGTCCACACACGGGTGGATCAGGGTGGGGCCCGGGGCTGGGATGTGGGGGTCGGCGTCTGATCCAGGGACGCCGATGTCGGTGTCACCATTGGAAACTGTCATCCTGAACAAGGGGATGGAGAAAATAAAAAACGCTTAAGAGTTTAGCCATTTATTCATCAGAGTGATTAATACTTACAATAAATGGCCATCATGTCACAATTCTGAATAATTCAAAAGAGGAAAAGAAATTTTCCCAATGGGCCCATGCAAAAATGATGATTTCTAGCATCTTGTAATTAATATCATTCACAGTGGTTTTGGACACTTAGCTAGAGGGCATTATAATTTATTATCAGTACCAAAAAGAAGATGAAGTGTGGGGGATGATGTCTGTGGTTTATCTTTTCAACCTCAAAATAATCAAAACGTTTGCAGTCTGGTGATATCATGAGTGTAATCTGTATTACATAACATATGTGCCAGTACACACGCACCATATATATGTGCACCATGCAAGGGTATGAGGTGGGAGGTGGGTGGTGGTCGTGGCCTGGGCGTATCATGTGTACACCATGTGTGGGTGGGTGATACATCGTGTTTCAAGGTGTTCGATGGAGAGTGCATGATTAGATGGCAAAACTTGAAATGCACTGGAAACAAGAGCCAGTTTATCAACGTACTGGGGTTATATTGCTGTGGTTGATTCAAGTAGCACCTTCAATGAAGGTATAATAGGATAATACTCTGTGGCACTGAGCCTTGAAAACTCAAAGGTCTTACAAAAAAATGTTTTTCTTCAATGGAGGAGAATAACTCGCACCTAAACCACAACCAGCTACACAGTGTACTGTTATGTACGATTATAATTTCCCTTTGTGTCGCCACCATACATGTCACCTATTCCTCTTCTCGAATACTCTAACTTTGGCATTTCAAAGTATCAGTTCCGGTAAAAATATAATTTTCTTCAATGACACTTTGATACCTTTTATTGTTATCATGCAATGTACACAATGCAGGGAAACAATGAACGATTTAGATAAGATTTACTAAAAATAAATGAACACAAGTACATAGACCCTTGTAACGCCCTCCAACTCCCAACCACATTCATTGTGATATAATAGTATACATCTATATTCTATATGCACGGTGGTCCTTACTTATTTGTGTTGAAAGAGAAAGAGGGGGGGGGGGGCACTGACACAATATAGGTCATGCAGTGCTGGGAAATAGTAAGACGAGAGGAATTAAGTGAAAAGACCAAAAAAAACCTCCAAAAAAAAACCAGAAGTAGACTCTACCAGAGGCGCCCTCCAACTACCCACCAGTCCTTCTTACTTGCATCTCCAGCACAGGTGTGTGTTTGAGAAGACGGAGCAGGATGAGTAGGGAGACACCACATCCCTCACCCCGGTGCTGCTGGCGTTGTCACCCATCCCCATGACGCCGGGCGGTACCGCGGACACACCCACGGCCGCCGTCATCGCCCACCGACGACTACTACGACGACTACTACTGCTTCTACTACTACAGCAACACACTACAAAACTATCTACACAAACAATCCATTGACACTTCACCTCACAACTAACACAGCGTTTCTTGCATAAAGCCACACGCTAAAGTAAGTTTATGTTTTATCCCTTGAATTAGTCAATGAAAAAGGAAAGTACAGTATGATATACCTATATACCTTTCACGATGATGCATGTACCGCCATTGCCTTTAAAACAAAATCAATGTAGAATACATGGCTAGCCACGACAGTTTTTAATGGGATTAAAGGGATAAGAAAAAGAAAATGAACAAATAATTATTGTCAAAATTGGAAATATCATTATAGTGATTAAAGAAATGTAAAACTTGACATATCAGTATACATTTTTCATCCCACGACATCGAAAATTTCATTGACAGTCAAGACTAATCCACAGGACACTGAGACACTGTCACACACATCCATCTATCTATCTGTCTGGCTGTCTGTCTGTATGTCTATCCACGTTCGATGTGGAAAGGTTTCACTTTAAGGGCCACGTACACGGCAGGTAAACATCTTGCTCGCCTCAATGCAAATGTTTGCAAATTTAAACCGTGTTGCTACTGTTTGTTATCTGAAACAGTCCTAACGTTTCCATCCATCCAGTTAAAATAAGCGATTGTCTGTTACAGGAGCACGGTGGTGGTGGTGGTGGTGGTGGTGGTGGTGGTGTTTGTTAAATATGAGAGGACACCGCATGAATACGACATAGCCCATGTCTTAGTCATGTGTGCACGTGTGTGTGTGTGGGG
>JAUELH010185962.1:0-10000 GCA_031471375.1 Hermissenda crassicornis | reverse complement strand
TTCAACCCGTACAGGTTTTATCTACGACTATGTACAACGCTTTGATGATCATGAACATGATGCGGTGGACTCTGTGAACTTACTGACTGCTGACGAGTGATGCCATGGTCTACTTCAAGAACGAGTACGATGACTACGGCGCCATGCTCTACCTGTCTACTAGAGTCTAGATGTGCATGGGACATGCACATCTTCAAAGTCAGATGTAAGTATCTAATTTTCTAATTTAACCCTTTAGCATGCACTCAGAGTCTGTGTCAAACTCAGAATCAAATTACTCCTCACTGCTCACTCACCTCAGAGACAGAGGCAGAGCTATTCATATTTTGGAATTTGGAGATTATACAATGTTGCATAACATATATCAAAATATGTTGTTGAAAATAAACATGAGTCGGCTAGTTGGCTGCTAAAGCCGAAATACTCACTCGGATTTAGAAGAGTGAATCACTATATGCTAAAATATCGAGTGTGTTTGATGCCCAGGATTAGGTAGAAATCATTGCCAACTAATCAAGCCTTTTCCCACAGAGAATATGTCTGCATCTCTTGTCCTGAGCACAATTGCTGACCGGTATTATGCTTAATAGGTAATTAGGAGTGCTAAAGGGTTAGATATTGAAGGGAAAGTTCCCCATCATCTGTTTCCCTTTGCTTGAGTTCTCTACCCTGGTAGTAAGTGGGTTACCAGCCGCTGGGCAGCAAAATTGCCGACAATCATGTTTTCTATGTTCTCTATTGTTTTCTATTATGTTTTTTTTCCTCAAAATTATTTTGGGGACATGTGCCCCCCAAAATAGGGCTGGCCCTAATAATTTTTGGAAAAAAACAAACAATAGAAAACAATAGAGAACATAGAAAGTATATTGTCAGCAATTTTGCTGCCCAGCAGCTGGTAACCCACTTACTACCAGGGTACCCATTAAAACATAATTTCATGCAAATATGTCCCAAAGTTTGCCCTCTGAACAAAGAAGGAGCATCATTCAAAGTCACTTGTTTATGGGCTAATCCCCTTTGTCGCGTACAGCATGTATGCTCCCATTATATCATTCGAGACTCAAATTTTCATTTTATGTTCGCATTGAAATGCTAGGTCAAACACGAACAAACATAATCAGTGTCTTTTTGTTAGCTCTTGTAGCTCGCAGAGTTTGTGCCCAAACACAAGGCAAAACGTGCGGCAACAAAGAGAAAAGTTCGGGTTTGACGTCACACTTAAGAGCTATTCGAGTTTCCTTTACATTAATGGCAGCCCCCATGGGATTAGCCTGTACATCGATTGTTACTCATCCCTTGCATAAATGACCAATGTTGGTCGGTCGCATTTGTATTAGTGTTGTCGGCTTTGTATATAACATAATCAAAGGTAAGATGTTGCCACGGCAACACAAAAATACATGATAATCAAAGGTAAATAGATGTTGGGGGAACTGTGTCTTTAAAAACTCTCCTGGACTCTTAAAGGGGTAGTTTAGTTTTGATAGAGAGGGCGCTGCACATTGCAATTTTTTGTGAGGTAATTTAAAACTGACAGTCAAATTTGAGAGAACTTGCAGTTTTAATGGCAGAATAAACTTTATTTGATCGAAATCGGCTCAGAAACGGCTAAGATATCCATTTACATATGGTCTTGTAATTATTTGGGGCCCAAATAATTCACTTACTTTTTCAAAAAATTCAAAAAATAGCTTCCACTTTCTCAATAAAATTCAAAAGCGTTTTTTAAGCATTTGTTGATGATTTTGCTATCTAATCATTATTTCAGTCAAACATCACATGCATAATTTTTTATGGAAAGAGGTTGAAACTGATGCCTATTTAGAAGCGCCCTCTTGTGTTCAAAATGGCTCTTTCTGAATGGTAACATGCTTTTTAAAGTTCAGCCTTACCAAAACTAAACTACCCCTTTAAAAATAAAATCTCTTACTGTCCATCATGGATGTTTGTCGAAATCATTCGAAATGTAACTCCCAAAATGAACAAATTACAATTTCATACTTCAGTATCTAATTTCAAATTCTGTGATGTCATCAAAAATACATGATTTGATTTTTAAATAAATAAATACCCATGTTTTAACAAAATAACCCAGAATTTGGACGGAAATAACGATCATGGATTCATGGGCATGTGAGACCAAGACCCTATCGCACTGCGATTTATTTTAAACAAGGACTCATGGTTTTTTTCCATGTCTCTTTTTTGTAACGCTACTAATGTTCAGACAATAAAAGTTGCCATGGCGACACAAATATTATTTGAATTGTGTGCATCTGTTTCTTTATTATAGACCTATGGTGGGTGAACATGTTGTAACATGATTGTGACTTGATAGATGGCGTTGTCATATGAATACAGTGGCGTAGCCATGGGGGGGGGGGGGGGACGTGCTGCCCAATAATTAAAATAAATAAATAAAAATACATATGGGGCAAATTTTTGAAGAAAAAAAAACAGAGAAATACATGAGGTGTGCCCCCAATAATTTGTGTGCCCCTCCAATCAGTCCCACCATGTTACGCCACTGTATGAATCTATACCAACCATGGAAGTGCCCTTCATCATCAACAACACCTTGATCATCATATCCAGGTCGAAAAAAAAACCCAGTTGAAAATCCAGTAAGAATCCAGATAAAAAAAACAGAAAGGCTTACGAGGTAGAATTCCAGTTGACACCAGTTGAAACCAACTACCTTAACTGGTCCTCGTGTACTGGTAAATCCCACTATTGGTTTCTTAATTGGTTTCAACTTGTTTTCTTACTGGTCAGCCTAAAAGGGTTCTTACTGGTTGTTCCAGTTGATTCCAGTGAACCAATTTTCATATATTTAAACCATTTTTTTCGATCTGGGTATATACCCTGATAGCAGACCAACGTCTTCAGGACGTCTTAAATTGGTCATAAACTGGTAAACACGTCGTATGTCATATAAACGATGTGATTACAACGTCATTATTACATCTTTTTAAGACCCATTTTTAACATCATAATTTGTGTCGTACATAAGACATCATAATGACGTCTTTTAAGACCATTTTTTTACTTTTATTTTTTGTCATAAGGACGTCGTAAAAATGACGTCTAAAGAACGTCTTTGTATGACAAAAATATGTCATTACCACGTCAAAATATGACGTACATATGACGTGAAGCGCTGGTGCAAAATTTTCACTTTTTGACGTCAATTTACGACGTCTTTAAGACGACATACACGACATAAATAGACGTAAATAAGACGTAATTTTTACCAGTTCTTGCTATGAGGGTTAATCAAAACTTAAAAAAAAAAAAAAAAAAAAAAAAATGCAAGAATTTTTTTTTCAAGTTTTGTGCAACTACAAATGATCTTTATATTATTAATTATATTTTATCATATTTTAATGATTAAATAAAAAAGAAACAAAAAAACTAAAAAAAAAAAGAGAGAAACTGGGATAAGACTTGAACCCATGAATGTCGTCTTAATAATAATTTCGCCGTCCACCCACTGCGCTACACAGTACTTGACAATACAGGAAGCAGCTCTCAAAGGCCTTATTACCTTACGCGCGGAAAAGTATACCCCTACAATAGCGTTTTTATTTGATTCTTGAATATCCCAATGTGGAGCTCAAAATACTCCTTGCATCAGTCTTCAGAGGTAGAGGTTAATTGTTTTAACAGTGAACGCATTTTGAAAGACAATTCAACCTTTTTGTATTGAGCGGAAGAATTTTTCCAAATACTTGGCGATCGCGGAGGTGTGAATAAAATGTCAACATATGCTTTTTTGTTGTTGTTGTTGTTTAATTCTTGTGGCGATTAGTCAATGGTGACTATTGTCGCCAACTACTATTTTTTTTTTTCTTCTCTCTTTTTTCTTTTTAATTACATTTCAATATTATTATATCTTCAACATTTACATACACGTATGCATCTATTTTGCTTGTCATTTATTTATCCTATTAAGTACAATATGAATAATAATTAATGACGAAATCCTCAAGGTATAAACAATCATCGAGGCTTGAGCCATAGCCAGGAGACATATAATTTAGATATCCTAAATATAGCTCCTTGGCTTGAGAAACATACAATTGGGCGACCGCGCCACTGTCCAAATGCAGTTAGCAACGCTGATCCCTCCCTTGTCTCATGATGCCATCTTACCAGCCCTCAAAGTACGTTTCTCGGGCTTTCGGGGTAAGCACCCCTCTGTTCACTCGCATAATACTGTCGATGATCAGAAAAGGCGACATACACCTAGGTCACTCTGGCATAGAAAGGGGGCGTTAGCTTAACATGAGGAGACAAAAAACAAAAGGCGGCGCAATCGCACACTTATATGCTCTCGGCCCTCCAAATCAGGTTTCAATCAAGTTCTAAATAAGCGTAGTGGGCTCACACTATAATAACGTGCAGTGGGTGCAAACATATTTAAGTACTACGACAACAAAACATACGGACAGTACAGTAATTCTGTCCTACAAAAACGTACAATATTTACACAAACGTTTGCTGTAGGCCTACAGCAAATCGTTGTGTCCTTTGTACAAAACGGACAATAGCCGCTTGTACATATACATCTGTGGATTTTAAAATCATTTTCATGTTCATATCATTTATAAAAAAATCAATCTCAGCGAGCATCATGGCTCGTTCAATTATATATCTACGACACTCCATAAAATAATGAGTAACCGTTTCTAATGAAGAACAAAAATCGCATTTCCCTGTGGGGTGGATACCAAGTTTGTGTAAATCAAAATTAAGACCTAAAATTCCCAGACGTAATCTTCTAAAAATCTTTTCAGATTGTCTATTTAAATTGCATGAAACTTGTTGTTTAACAAAAGGCTGTATTTCTTTTAATATATGGCTAGAGTCTTCCCATCGACGTTGCCATGTGTTAACAGCTCGTTCATTTAAAAATGTTTTACATTCTGAAAGAGAAAGACCATTACATATTTCAATTTTTTTATTTAATGCCATTTTTGCATAATAATCAACCATTTCATTTCCATTTATTCCACAGTGGCTTGGTATCCATTCAAAGGAAATATCTTTACCTGTCCTATTTAATTTTGTAAGAGTACTCAAAATTTCTAATACAAAGGATTCTGAAATTGTATTATTTTGTAGCGCCATGAGAGAGCTCAAAGAATCTGAAAAGATTACTACCCCTACATACACTTCAACAGACTGCACCCAGTCCAGGGCTAATGCAATCGCTGCCAATTCTGCTCTATACGATGATGTAAAATCTGTCAGTCTTTTTGATTGTGAATATAAAAAGACCGGGACATAAAAAGCCGCTGAGCATCTTCCGGAGCCGGGTGCTTTTGAACCATCCGTAAAAATGTGCAATTGTGTGGACCATTTCTTTTGAATTAATTCAATACTTCTTTGTTGAAGGTAAGCTGGGTTGTTATCCTTTGTGAACTCTTGACTCAATTCAACAGATATATGCGCTGGGCTAAGAAGCCACGGAGGTGATGGGGATGACAATAAAGGTTCAACGGGGACACTTTCATCACTTATTCTACATACAAAAGGTCTATTTCCCGTTTTACATTTCATAATTAACCTTGTTTGCCAATCAGGCCGAAGATCCATCAACAGTGGGTGATCTAAGTGCCTCTGCAAACTCAATTTATATTTTTCTGTCATATAATTTCTTCTAATGTCCAAAGGCATTTCTCCCATTTCAACTTGCAAAGAGGCTAATGATGTTAAAGGGAGTGCACCAGCACATATCCGAAGCGCTTGGTATTGAATTGAGTCGAGAGGTTTTTTAACAGTGTCAGAGGCACTATTATATGCCTCGCATCCATAATCCAGTAGAGGTCGTATCATTGCTCTATAAACCATTAAAAGGGATTTCGATGAGCTTCCCCAATCTGTTTTTGTTAAAGTCCGTAAAATATTTAATTTCCTTTTACATCTCAAAACTATGTTCTCAATATGTTGTTGCCAAGTAAGGTGTTTATCAAATATGATTCCTAAGAACCGTTGACTTTCTTTAAAAATTAACTCATCATCATTTATTTTCAGAATGGGGTATTCTAAATGTAAGCTTCTAGTAAATAATACTGGAACTGTCTTATTTACTGATAGCATAAATCTCCATTTATGGAACCAATTTTGGATTGTTCCAATATAACTCTGTAATTGTTCTGTCATATCAAATAAATTCATCCCTGAAATCCAAACAGCACAGTCATCTGCATATAAGGAAATATGTATTCCAGAGACGACAGGGATGTCTTTCATCATGACATTAAATAACAACGGGCTTAAAGCACTTCCCTGTGGAAGCCCGTTATATTGTTCATAAATTTGTGATGTTATTTGTCCTACTTTTACCTGAAAGGTACGATTTTTAAGGTAATTTTCTAAAAATGTATACATTTTTCTTCCTATTCCAATTTGTGCTAATTTAAACATCAATCCTTCAATCCATAATTTATCATATGCCTTTTCAATATCTAAGAACAAGACTAAAGTATGAACTCCTGTGTTTAAATTTTTTTGTATAGAATTTTCCAATTCAACTATATTGTCCACTATATTGCGTCCCCTTCGGAAACCACTCATAAAAGGGGGCAAAATATGGTGTTTTTCAATAAACCAAAAAAGTCTTTCCTTTATCATTTTTTCTAATATCTTACTCATACACGCCATAAGAGCTATCGGTCGATAGGAGGACAATTCTTGTGGCTGTTTACCTTGTTTCCGTATAGGAACAATTATAGAATGTTTCAATTGTTTAGGGATATCTTCAGAGTTCCAACAAATATTCAAAATATTCAAAAACAATAACTTACTTGAGGCAGACATATTTTGATAGACAGCATAAGGGATTTTGTCCTGGCCAGGGGCCGATTGCTTACAATTATCTAAGGCCTTATTTAATTCTTGAATCGTGAAGTCCATATCAAGAACATTAGTCAGACCATCATTTTTAATTGCCGGCAATGTTTGTTTATTCAAAATATTTTGACTAGATGTCTGAAAATATTTCCCTAAAGCATCAGCCTTTTCTAAGTCAGTTACATAATGCTTATCCTCTTGAACAAGTATTGGAAGGTTTTTATGGGAGGAAACTTTAACTCCATTCAACTTTTTAATGCAGGTCCAAATCTTAGATTCTGACATAAAACGGTCCATCTTTTGACAAAAAACCTTCCAATATTTTCGTTCCGCGTTTCGTAAAACTTTTTGGGCTTGACCTTTCTTTATTAAATAATCATCCAAATTTTCAACAGAAATACGACGAGATAATTTATTACAGGCCCGATTTCTTTCTTTTATAGCATGTGTGCAGTCTATAGTCCACCAAAATACCGATTCATGCTTTTTCTTTGTTTTTTTTTCAGGCAGAGTCTCTTTTATTGCTTGTTTTAAATATTTCATAAACATTTCATATGTCTTTTGTACATTATCATGCACAATCATTTCTGCACACAATAATTCCTCACATTTTCCTGCAAAAGCTACCCAATTCATGTTTTTAAAGGACCAGTGATCTTCATCTTCTTGTCCTTCAAGACCAGACACTGTGGGGATAACCACATCATGCCTCTCAGATTGAATTGATTGAATCTGAATCAAAATACAGAAATGGTCACTTCCAAATGTGTGAGGCGTTACCTTCCATAAACATCTACTTCCCAAGTTTGGGGTAACGAAACTTAAATCCAAACTTGAAAGTTTTCCTGAGTGTGGGTCTATTCTAGTTCCCGTTCCATCATTCAAAAGCAATAAATCATGGTCCATTACAAACTTATCTACTATTTTTCCATTACAATCATTTATTTTACTGCCCCACAAAATATTATGGGAATTAAAATCTCCTAATATCACACATTTATCATTTTCATCTATATTTACAACCAAGCGTTTCAAAATATTATCATTCAATTTTTGACATGGATTATAAAAATTTACTAACAAAAATAATTCTCCCCCAACACGTAATCTTGCGTGCTGAATTTCATAATCATCATCAAAAATGGGTTGTTCATAATACAAAGAATTATGAATGTACAAGGCACAACCACCTCGGGCTTGATTTTCTCTATGTCTCGAGAAGCAATCATATCCCGGGAGAATCATTTTATTTTCAGGTTGAAACCAAGTTTCTTGTATACACAACACATGAAATAATTGATCAGTACCTTGTAAATATTGAGCAAGCTCTCTACCATGATTATTAAAACCTTGTGCGTTCCATTGGAGAATGGTCAACGCGAAAATGAGCAGAGAAACTTGAAAAACCAAAGTTATTTTAATCATATTTACAAAGGAATATTTAAGTATCAACTTGCAAAAGCCTTTCAGCGGCTATTTTCACAAGAGTAAAAATATCCCTCTCAGCTCTTCCAACACAGAGACTCCTAATCAGATGAGCGATCGATCTGATGAGTAGCTCGTCGCTAACAATAGCTAGAATACTGCCGCTTTCTAGAATATCTAAGTTATCTCTTTTAATCTGTTCTGTACATGATGACTCCTGAATCTTTACTTTTGATGTGACTGGTGCTTGTGTTTTGGATGGCTGTGTTATCTGTTCGTGGGGATGTGGTTGTTTGGGGGCTATGGGAGTAATCTCTTTTGTCTGATGTGATGAACAGGGCTGTTCTTGGGCTTTGACCACTTCTAACATTGAGGGTGTTTTGTTTTCTTGTTGTGGGGTTTGTTGTGGTTTGGATTGATTGTTATTCCAAGTTTGTAGTGCCTGTGCATAGGATGTTTTCTGTGTTATCTTCAGTGTTTGAATTTCTTTGGCTTTTTTTGCTGCACTGCATCCTTTATAGGCGGCTGAATGTGGTCCACCACAATTAACGCATTTCGGCGTTTCTTTTTTTGGACAATTTTCAAATGAGTGTTGGTCTCCGCATCTCACACATCTTTCTTTCGATCTACATTGTTCTATGCCATGACCAAAATTCTGACATTTGAAGCACCTTATAACTTGTGGTATATAAGTCTTCACTTTAAAGCTCAAAAAGCAAAAACTTACCCTTTCTGGCAAGCTGTCGAGGTTAAACGTCAGAATAACATTTTGTGTAAGTGTCTCTGTATGATCCTGTTTATTGATGTGTTTAATGCGTTGCACGCCTGTGACTTTGTGGGATTTGAGTTCTTGTTGTAATTCTTCATCAGTAACCTCAATGGGAACTCCGTGAATCAGGCCCTTTAATCCTGTGTTTTTTGGGCGGATTTTAACGGGGATGTTGCCGATTGAGTGAATTTGACTTAGGGCCTGTACTTGTTTGATATTATAACATTTCACAAGAATCCCATCCCTGACGATTTTAACAAATTTAATCTGTGATTGACCTACTAGTACTTCCTTAATGGCTTTAGCTATTGCAATTGGATTGACTTTTGTGAGGTTTCTGCTGGGGTCTGTAGGCACAAATAGTATTTTTAAATCATGTTGGGGAGGTTGAGGTTGTTTTTGTTTGTAGTTTAGAGAGTTGTCAGAGTCTGTTGAGATATTCGTTGTCGATGTATTTTCTATGGTTCCCTTTCTTCTGCGTTTTGCCGTTTTTTTATTTTTTGACCGCTCCACCACATGAAATGAATCATTTTCATCCTCTTCATAATCATCCATATTATCACTCTCAAAAACGTTTGCTTCTGGCGCACTCGAGGCCGCCATGATTGGCGTACCCCAAAAAAGGCGCGAAACTTTCAATCAATATAATATACGATAATGTACGGTGCAGTGTGAATAAGCCCACAACGCTTACCTGACCTGGAGCTGGATGATTCCAAAATCCCGAAAATCGTCCAATAAAAATTAAAGGAAAGACAAGCTATAAACACATACGATATATCACTGTATCCAATATATAAACACAACCATATAACACTTTTAATAAATTCATATAAAAAGAACATATAAATCTGGGAGCGTTCCTGCACGACGCTCCTACCGCGACCGCTTCGCGCAGTTTATGTCCGCCGACTGTAAATCTAGTCTTAATCTGCAGACCCCTTAATA
>JAUELH010184857.1:0-11730 GCA_031471375.1 Hermissenda crassicornis | reverse complement strand
AGAAGGCGAGGTGTTCTAAGACTCCACTACCCGATAGAGCCCCGTCGACGCGCTTTGGTGACCATTAGGAACCATTTTTTTGTGCAGAAAAACTTTTCGTGCTTCTGGGGATTGAACCGCCCTCGGTTCTAGTGGCGAACACCTAAACCACTCGGCCACCGCGCCGCCCCCATTTTATATGCCAACTCAAAATTCTGAAACGTTTACTGGTTGAAAAAAGTCAATTATAAGAAGATAATGACCTATTATCAATCTCTTCTTCTTCTTCCCACGGAGATGTATGCTTCACACCGTTCGCAGAAAAAAAATGCTCAAATTTATGCAGAGAGGGATGTTTTTATCAACATACAATGAACGAAAAAAAAAAGTAGCAAAAATCAGCAGCCATCTCTATATTTTTATCGCCGCGGGCGGTCCAAGGTTAAATTGGAACCCTGTCTCTTGTCTCTCAATCTCCCCCAACCCCCTCTTTTTGGGAAGAGCCCTACCACAACGCTGTGATAACGTGTACCATGCCACTCCTCTTTCTAAGACTAATAGATGCTCTCTCTCCTCTCACTGTCTCACTCTCTTTCATGCGTGGCTGTTTGCCTGGTTGTGTCTCACAAATAAAATAACCGTCCGTTTTATCCGAACTGATTTAATCCTTTATGCGTCCGTTCCCAGATTATCTGCGGATAACGGATATATATCCGGATATCCGATACAACTCTAGTTTGCGAGAACCTGTCTCCCTCGGAGTGAGAGTGAGAGCTGGGGCACCGCGCAGCAGCGTTGCAAGCGCAAGGGAAATAATATTATGATGGATCCAAGGCATGGTATTACTTTAATGCATAAATTTCTTTTGTTAAAGACCATTTTTGTTTCTTGTTTTGGTTTGATAAAATATAAAATTGGACACTCAAAGATATTGGATTTTTAAAAAATTGTTACGCCTACAATGTATTTATGGTGGAGTCGCGGTGGCTCAGTGGTAAGGTGTTCGTGAAAATAAGGCCGGCCAATAAAAAGCGAAGTGTTAAATTGGGACCTAGCGGTATCGAGGCACTCGGTCACCCATAAGTAATCGTCAATGGGAACCGCGGAATTGAAGTTGCATGATTGGAATGCTTATATTGGAAATTCGAACTAACAATAAAAATGTCAATCTTTAACACAATTTATTGCCCAATTCTAAGCTACGGGAATGATTTTATGGTCTTCAGACAATAGAGCGGTGCCAATTGATATTTACTGTACTGTGTTATTGAAAATTGGGACCGCGCCGCTCGGTCCCAGTGAACGCTACCAATAAAAAGAGATGAAAAATAAAAATAAAATTGTCCTGGGCTTCATCTGCGCTTAGCTTAGCAGTGCAAGTGCAGTAGTACAGAGTAGTACAGTACAGTAGTAGAGAGTACCTAAGTATTTGTATTTGAGACGAAACCAAAAGGTGCCTTACTGACATGCATGTATTTTAAACCTGAATAATTACTAATGAGACCGGTGTATTCAACACCAAGTAAATATGTCAAAGAAGAATCAAAAAGCAAATAACTTATATCTAGTTAATAAAATAAAGTACCTGTACTGTACTGTACTGTACTGTGTAGACAAGTCACTCACCACAAACATCTATAGTCTTACTTCTTAAAGTCTAAGATTTTCTTCAAATTCGATCTCTAGAATAAAGAAATAAAAATGTAATAAATTATAAATTCACACTCCACTCGCCACACAATCAGTCAGCAGACTAACTCACTATCCACAGCAGAGGCTACGTCTACGAGGGCTAAGGCTAAGAATCAAGAAGGACATTGGACAATTTTAGTTTTTGAGTTAGCTAGGGCTAGAGCACTCAAACTTACCATCTCCAGGGCTTATGATTTCCTTATCAACCCCCATCAGCCAGCTGATAGTGACATTGAATTATAACCAAAGAATCCAGACCCAGAATTTTGTTGAAAATAATTGTGTTTCAAAATATCTCACGCCTCCGGTCCTGGACTTGGAATCAGAAGTCCAATGATAATTCCGTCTTCTCTCTCAGACTGTCTGGCTTCGTTGAAAGCGAGAATTTCCGGGAGCGACAAAGGAGCGAAATAATAATTTAATTGTTTCTGCAATGTATCGATCTTGAAATGGACCACAAATTACCAATATGATAAACAGGTTACAATCAAGATGTTTACAACTAACGACTTGTTTTTTCCCTTTAATGAAGACATAAATAACTTTGTGTAACACTAAGAAACATATCTTTTTTTAAAAGAGGAACATTACAAAATGTTCTTAATACTCAAAGACTTGATCGGTCGTAAGTTGTCAGTTACCTCATGCGATACCAAGGAAGATAACTCCTTTGGGATTATAATGCGCGTAAACATAAACGGTAAACATTGCAACTTAACCACAGCCGTGTTTGTTTGTAATCGAACTTGTGTTGTTGTGGTGTATATAGATAGTATAGAGTATCATTAGACGAAGTGTCTACCTTTACCTAACGCCATGTTTTAATGCACAACATTGTATTGCAAAAGAGTTTGTAACAACTTCATTTTTACAGCCAGATAAATTATTTAGAATCTAGATATAACATTAAACAGGTGAGGAGAGGAGAGGCTTGAACTTCACTTTTTTGCTCTACTCTGACTCTACTTCTTTCTACATGTCAATACTATACTATACATTCCAATTCCATTCATCAAAAATTCACCTCACCACACGATTCACACTGACAACAACCAACACTGACACTGCATCACTATTGATCTCATCTTTCATCACCATCATATTAGTAGTGTCAATAGTAACCGGATGATCCGCGCAGTTTTGCAGTTCTTTTTTTACCGAAAATCAGTTTTGCAGTTCTTTTTTTTTCTTTTACGAAAATCAGTTCATATTCCTACGTCTATGTTCCCGCTAGACCCTAGATCTACCTTTGATGGGTTTAGGTTTAGGATTTAGGGTTTAGTTTAGAGTTTTTAGGATTTAGGGCATCCGGTTAAAATTGACACGGTGTCAATTATATGACTATGACTGGTGGATCATCCGGTTCCGGTTACAATTGACGCTACCGTTCATGTATTTACTCAGACTCAGAACCAATTTTTACTCTCGCTCTCATGTCCAAAGGAGGTGAAAGTGAAAGAGAAATTTTATTATTGTTATGATAACCCACTCAGTTGTTAGATCTAAATAAGTTTACTTCTAATTCTAACTAAGTTTACTAAGTTAACTAAGTGTACAATAGAAATAGAAGAGTAAGACAGTAAGAGACTATTACTATTATTATTATTAGTATTACTTATATATAATATATACTGATATTTATATATTATACACTATTGTAAGACTAAGACTAAGACTAAGGCTAAGAAGAAGACCATGGATGGAGAGGAGTACTATGATTACATACTATACTATACTTGAACTTGTTGTGTTGTTGATGTATTGTTAACAATTGTTGTGGTATGAGTAGTATGCGTCATTCTGAGTATGATGTAGTTTGTAGTGGTAGTCGGAGTTGTAGCGTAGTAGTAGTAGTAGGGTGTATGAATTTAGTATGAGACCCAGAGACAAAAACTTGTCAAGAAAGTTGAAAAATCCAAAGAAGAGTGCAGATTCGTCTGTAATAATTTTATAGCAGAAAATTTATGATTAAAAAACTGATAATAAGAACGAAGTGTTAACCGGAACCGACCGGCCCGGTCCCAATTTTCAAAAACACAGTAACGTTCAATTGGCACCTAGCGGTAGCGCGGTCCCACTTTTCAATAACACAGTAACGTTCAATTGGCACCTAGCGGTATCGGTTATCATCGCACCAATAAGTAATCGTCAATGAAAATGGATAGGAAAAACTAAAAGAGACAAAATATGAAACACTAGAATCAGAGACGAGATAAAAGTGGAAAGTTTAGACACAAAAAAATGGAGAATAATCAACTCAGATTGTAGAATAAATGAAAAAAAGGATACCTAAACAAATACTTGAATATAAATATTAGGCAAAATTGAGGCAAAGAGAAAGATATCAGATAGGGAACAATGGAGACATTTTGTTTTTATATATTAATTGACCGGTGCCAATTGAAATTTACTGTGTTATTGAAAATTGGGACCGCGCACCGAGCGGTGCCAATTAAAATTTACTGTGTTATTGAAAATTGGGACCGCGCACCGAGAGGTGCCAGTTGAACGTTACTGTGTTTTTGAAAATTGGGACCGGGCCGGTCGGTTCTGGTTGACGTTACCTAATAAGAATGATGATGGAACAGAACTACATCATGGACACCACACAAAGGACAGACAAGGGAGACAGAAATAAAAAAATTGGCTTTTCAAAGGGCAAGCAAGGATGGTCTTCTTCTGTTCACTCTTTGGTACTGTTGCCTAGGCTTTTGTCCCTCCATTGCAGTAGTCATAGTCCTCTGCCAGACATTTCCAATTTCCACTCTCTGCAATCTGCACATTACTTTTAGCTGGGCTTTATTGTTTGGTTGTCTTACTATTTTCTATTTCCTAGCCTATATATATTTGATTGTGTTTGAAGTTTGATATTGTGCTCTTTTCACATACACAAAAACCAAAACAGCATTGGTTACTACCCACAAGAATCTCGACTCTAAATTATGTTAAAAAAACATTTATATCACATCTGTTTCTCTACTCTGTCACACAGATGGATGACTTTGATCAGACCCAGGCTATTGTTTTTGATGATTTGGAGGAGGAAGATGCCACAGATGATATTGATCCTGATGCTGAAAAGAAACCGGTAGTTGTATACTTTGATCATATATAATTTTAATCTAAGACTTTAAAAGATAAGTTTTTATTTGACCATACCTTTCAAGGTGACCTGTACCTCGGTTGGGAGAGTGGCTGACTTCCAAGCGTGCAGGTAGTACTGATGATTAGGTATGGGCTTATTACGCTGAATAAAGTCAATTAAAGTTGAAGGGGAATCGAAAGAATAGAATAAGAGTCGATTTGGCCCTTGACGTGATTAGTGCCTTGAGCTAACAAATTGACCTCTGCGATTATTTCCATTAAAACAAGGCTTTTATGAGGAGGGGGGAGGGCAGTGGGGAAAGCCTGCGTGGTGTTTCCATGACACCTTTATGCTTTAACAACTAAGCAAGGCAAAGTAACAAAGTATAACAGAGAGAGACCCTGCCAGAGATGCCTGCCACTAATGTACCAGTCGCCCATCGGTAGAAGGTGTCAGATGTGGTAAAACAGAAAAGGGTAAAATAAAGAGACGGTATGGAGATGTTAAATTGAGAAAATATTAGAAAATAGACCCTACAGGTGGCGCATGTAAATGAATCGGGAGCTAGTTTTATAGGTGCTCTGCACTTATCTTACAGTTAACTTCTGTAAGCTTACTACATACCATCACTGTATACTCTATTGTCTCCAGTGATATCCTTACTATCATCAAAACATATACAAAACTACAAACTAGGTGTGTAATAAGTTACAACACCCCTTATCTCATTACCAGATACAAGCAAGGAGTTCATAGACTCCTTGGATACAAGGTGGAACGTATAGAAATAATCACAGGAATCCAAAGAGCCATTTGGAATCGGAAGAATCATTTTAAAAATGTATTCAAATCAACAATTCCTTTGATGGAGTCAATTAAAGTCGATTCTTTTCTGGTCCTCCCCGTCCACCCAGCAGCAAAATGGGTAGCTGGGTTTTAAAGATCTTGTGGAAAGAAAGTCAGTGTCGCAAGTAATGACAACCTACCACATATATATATGTGCAGTGGATGCCTGAAAAATAAACTCTACACTTGATTACCCTGTGCTCATAATGAGCATAATGTGGTTTGTTGTTTTGTCTAAAAAAGGACAACAATCAATAATGATGTCAGCAAAAGTTGAATTACCAGTAGGTTTACATATTTCTGATATTTCTGTTTTGGAGTCTTGCAGCTCACATGATTCATAAAAGATACTTGGGTATTCTGTGGTGCCCAAAGAGCAATGGATAGAAAGGTTTGCCTGGATCCAGGCACATTTTGATCCAATAGTTTTCAGTCTTCCAATCATCTGTATTATTTCCATGTCTGGCACACCATAAAATTCACCACCCCACATAAGTTTTTTATGTTCATGTTTTTATGATTGGGGAAGCGGCAAGCCTGGCTGTAAACCATGTCAATTTTTAAAACTTATTTAACTGTTTTGGGTTTTTTTAGGTCGGCATTTTGAAAGTCCCTCTTCAAAAAGGATTGAATGAAGCTTCATATCCACTGTATGAAGGTGAGGTGAAATTCAAAAGATATAATTTGGTGTTTTGTTGCAATTAAAAGGGAAGCATATTTACATCAAACAGTATCATACGAGAACAAAAAATAGATTTTCTAGCATTTGTTTTGTTTTAATTCCTGGTTATTCATATATAGATGACACTGTATTGGTGGGGGGGGGGGGGGGAGGTTATGGCTGAAAAGTAGTGCTCAGTTATTAACTCAAAGGTTGTTGGATGACAACTTTTATGTGGTATGCATCAAATTAAAACTGATATCAGCTCCTTCATCTTAACATAGTCCCATTAAAAAAAAAGTGTTACACTTTCCTGTAACAAGTCATGACAATATGTTATGATTTTGGGCCACTCTTTCTGTTTATATTTCTCTGATATCTCTTAATGCTGTTTGATCCATTGATTTTATTGGATAGCGATGCTCTAAAATGTCTTCAGCGTTCACAGTCTTTCTCTGTCAAATGAAAATCCATTTATGCTATTGTGTTTTTAGTGCTGATTACAGGCACGTATATACCACAAAATTCTTGTAGAAATTATGTTGTTCGTTGACAAGATTATTCAACTGCTGATGAAAAGATTTGAACACTTTTATGTGATGATTACACAGTTTTCTTTGCACATGCATTGACAGGAAATTGGGTAATAACTTGAAATGGCTAGGTGGCTTTAAAGAGAGTACTGGCTGATCTTAAAAAATAATTTGTCATGAAAGAGGAGTTATTCCCTTTGATAGTTCTCTAGCCATATCATTAGGCCCTAGTGTATGAGGTAGTAAATAATGTTGAGGACCAGCCTTTGAACTGTAATGATATACTTATTGTTTATATCTGTCTGCCATCTACATTCATGGGTTGTCATTGTCAGTTTTTAATCACTTTTATCATCGGTCACAGGTGACAATATCATTGGTCGTGGATCAGAGACTTGCCATGTGTGCATTTCTTCAAAGGTAAGTGGGGAAGAGGTCTAAATAAACAGGTGGTCAGTTGCCAGTTATCTGACACTCTATTGTAGACGATATTGTCATTTTACTGAGTATCTTAGATAACCAAATTTGATCCCGGCTGCTAAGGAATATGTAACAGTTAATTTTGCTTCATGATTGAGTGTCTAATAACTAGCTGTAGACTGGGTCTTCAATAAGACTAGACCAGCAGCAAAAAAAGGTATTATGATAATGAAAATGATTAAGCATCTGTTTTTGTAATTTTTCCTAATTTATATGTTTTTTTGAGAAATAATTATGCTTCTCATAGTCGCTTTGTCCAATATCAAGCAACATCATCATCATTATGACCATGTCAACAACATCATCCCCTTCGTCATCATACCCTAATTATTACATACCATCACTATATTACTGTTTGATATATTGATTAATTGGCTATTTATTTATGTACCCATGATGTAACCCCGAATTGCCATTTTTATGGACGAATAAAAATATCTTATCTTGTTATTGATCAAGCACCGGGAAAAACTTTTTTGTCTGGGCTCTATGAATATGTTCACATTATTGTTATTATTCGTCTCAAATCCTTAGTCGTTGTCCAAAGAACATGCCTGTATTCACATCATTGGAGATTCACACCTCATCTATGACAAAGGCAGTAGAAACAAGACCCGAAGAGGAAAAGTGAGTGTTGATCTGCCTATTCACCATTTTTCTTTAATGAAAACAAGTAGGGAGAAGGAGGTGGATAGAATTAGAATGTATCATGTACAGTCAAACCTGTCTTAACAGTCACTGCTTCATAATTACCCCCTGCAATACCGGCCACTGTTTGGCGACATTGTTGCATTTTACCTATATTCTCTACAAAGCCCTTCCTGCTCAATGGCGACATGACTGACCGTCCCAATTTTTGCATAGGATGTGCAAGAGTGTAGCATGTCTGGCTAGAATGTTTTGCCTACAATACCTCAGTCTGTTTCCATAGCGGCCACGTTAGGGACAGGTTTGATTATTTATCTTTACTTGTGTGTCTTAGGTTATATCCATTCATATTATTAGGCATTATATGAAAATGACATTTAGATCAATTTCATTCTCACTTCATGGTTAGAAGATACTTATTAGTATTAGCATTATTATTAATTTGTCAGTCTTCAGACAAGGAGGGTGACATTAAAATGAATTTGAGAGGTTTTTTTTCATGTGTACAAAGTTTGCTTGCATGAATACAAAAGGAATTCAACCAAAGCACCATTATTCTTTTCCATCTTTTAGCTCTTTTTAATTCCAGACGTGCGTTATGAGTTGAAGTCAGGAGATGAACTTTTGTTTGCAGATGTGAAATGTATTTACAGCAAAGAAAATGAGGTTTGATATCATCATCAACTTTTTAAAATTTGACATGTTATATTATTGGGGGTTTTTTTTCGGTTTTTTTTTTTCTTCAAATTTTCTTATACAAAATAGATCATGCCTCTACACTTGACAAGTGCACATTGATGTATTTTTCATTCTTAGAGAGAGTAAAAGATTTGAAAAGGGCAAAGGACCCTTCCCTTTTAATTTTTTTCTCACATTTATTTGCAGTACTGAATTGTTACAAACAAATTTTAAAAAAATATCCCCGCCTTTTTGTTAATTTTTCCAAACCAATACACCAAAATTGATATAGATGTCATGGAAATGCTGTTGTTTCTCAAATGTTTGGCCCATTTTCGAACATGAATAGTTGGTTTTGAAAAGGACTTTAAACTGGCCCTTTTAGATCATTTGTCAGATGATGCTATTACATTGCTTTATCGCTATCAAAAAGTGAATTGTGAAATCATTTGGATCCTTGATAGTGATCAGTCACCCATATATATGTCTTTTTTTTCAAATAGGAATTAAAAGAAGATGTTTCAGACACAGATGATTCCGACTCCTTGCTGTTACAAGCAGAATCTACACTGGAGGTGTCAGTTGGAGATGCTTTGACTAAAGAGGAAAACAACAACACAAATGCTGGTCTGGAATTATCAGATGATGAGGAAGATCTTTTTGTTCCAGCAACACAGGTGATACTCAACTCTTGAATTTGTATCCCTAGATTTCCCATTTGATTTCATGCATGGCAATGTTGTCCTTTGTGAGATGTATGATATCCTGAAAAAGATCTTGTGCTGAACACTCAGGATCAAGTTTTGCCTTCCTCTTTCATCATACAGTTGACTCTGGTTAATCGCAACACTGCAGGAGCGGCACTATTGTTGCAATTGTATAAAAGTCGATTTGAAACCAATTACTGCAGCTTGTTTTATGGTTAAAGGAGAATTTGTTCTTCTCTTGTTCAGGCTTGGGACCGCCATAAACAAGTGTTTGTGTAATTCAAGATCTCCAGTCAATAAAAGTCTATGACTGTTGGTGTAAGTTTCTGGTGACTTTCTCCATGTGACTGTCGTCAACGCATACCAAAACATGTCAGCACATTCTTTTGAGTCTGAGTTAGATATGTCACCTGAAGTGCATGAGGGGCAGTGTTTTAACAACATGACTAGAAAGGAGAGGTAGCTGCAGGAAATACAAGATACAGAGTCTCTGGTGTTGTGATTATCTGAAGTGAGTTGCAATTGACCATTGACTTTATAAAGCACTGATTCCATTTCCTGGGAAAAGTTGCGATAAGACCAGAGTTGACTGTGGTAACATTTGCCTTGTGATTAGTTTGGATGTATACACTTTCCCCGTACATTCATCAATCTCATACTTCCATTAACTTTTTTTTCAGCCTTTTACGAAAGATCTGGACAAGATGCCAGGTAACAATTAAAAATAACCTTTGAAAAGTTTTCATGCATAGCATAGTTGAGGGTTTATTTTTTGCTTGTCTGGTCTTTCTATATCCATAATCTCTCGTTGAAATATCACATAATTTTTGCCACCGATTGAACACAAAAATTGAATAGTAAACCAATTTACACTGGTGGATGCTTGGTGGGCACTTCTTGTAGGGTCTACTTCTGTTTGATCTTTCAGTTAATGCTGTCATTGTACTGTTTCCAACCACTAAATTACCTAATTGCGTGGATTTTCCCTTTTTTATCAATTTTTGTGTTGGCAAGGAATCATATGACACAGTGTAGGTCATAACATACAGTGAAAGAATTGATTTAGGTTTTTGTTTATATATATGTTCGTGGGTGGTTGGAGGGCGCCTCTGGTAGGGTCTACTTCTGTTGGATTTTCTAACTAATCCTGTCATCTTACTATTTCCCAGCACTGTATGACCTAATGGTGTCAATGTGTTCTCTAAACAAACAAATTGTTTTTTTTATATGTTCAGTGCCCATCAGACAGCAGTTCACATTGCTCTCAAATTGTTACATGATTCTGGCTAATTTCTTTTATTTTTGGAGCTGTTTTAATATCACATCATATCAGTTATATCAGTGTTGGATAACTGGCAGTAGACTATTATTATTGTCTTTTAAATCTTCTTCAGATCTTGTCATCCAAGAGAGTCCAGTAACGAAGAGGGATTCACCTGGTGAGGAAAGAGTTCTAGTATTGTGAAATATTTGAATGTAGTCTGCCTGCCAGTGAAATAACTGACATTGATCACCCCACATAGGGAGGAGTGGTGACCTTGTGGTGTAAATAAAGCATTGCTCTTGTCACCACAAGGACTTGCAGCTCTTTGAATGTTTCCTTGTGGGCAAAGAAAGTAATTTTCATTGCCTTGTTTTAAGTGGTTACCAGCTTGCTAGGAAGAAAAGTAACCAGCATCCTATACAGAGGGTAACAGTAATTTACTGTCTCTTGTCTGGTTCATACCACTGCAATAGGGTTGCGGTCCAGAAATATGAGTCTCCACGCTCTTGTGGATTTACTCTTGAAATATAAAGAAGATCAGTGTATGTTGTCAGTCATCTGTCTCGGTATATGGTTAGGGGGTGCTTCTGGTAGGGTGTACTTTTATTTTTAAGCTAATTCTGTCGTCATACTTTTTCCAACATTTTGTGATCTACATTGTGTTGATGAGGTTTCTTTCAAAAAACAAACTTACAAATGGCTCATCTCTGTAACAATCATATAATCACATCAAGTTGTTGTCTTTTCACTGAGATATTTCTATCCATAATTTCCAGATGTGGCCAATTCCACCCTCATTGTGTCTGAATCAGACAGTGAACAGGAATTGGGAGCAGGAAAAATACCTGAAGAAGCCAAAGAAGAGACCCAAGTGTTTGAGGATAGTGGTACGTACATTCATTTTCTTTCACTGAATGAATCAATGATGAGTGTATTTTTAATATACAATACTAAGGTGACATTTTCCATTTCTGTATTTCGTTTGAGACGTGATAGATGTAACAATATTAAAGAAGGCTTGATGACCTCATACTTAATGTGTGGTTGAAAAGCGGTACTTTATGATAATAAAAATATTCTTCTTTCTTTCTTGATCAAATTTCCTTTTTGTACCGCATTGCAGTGTAAGGATAGCTTTAATAAGTCGTAATTGCTTT
>JAUELH010182653.1:0-11751 GCA_031471375.1 Hermissenda crassicornis | reverse complement strand
AAACCAATAAAGAAATGAAATTCTGTTGCCCGGGTGCGTCAACTCCACAGTTTATTGGTAAACTGGGAGGAGCATGCTGCGTGGGCGTTATCAATAAATACAAGTTTGAACATTTCGGAAATGTATCACCATGGTAATAACAATCAACAACCACAGTGTAACTTCAACAATGCCATCCACTTTTCTAGGTCTGGCATGCTGGGTAGACATTGAAACAGAGGGGTCCTTTGAGTTTTTAACATCAAAACTCGCTATTATTACTATCATTACTATTATTATTACTATTGTAGATTGAAATATATTACTTACTACCAAAGTTCTAAATGTGTAATCACTGCTATTCAAGAAAAGACCCTAAACTTTAATTTACTCAACTGAACACTGACTGAGAGCTAAATCAACAAAAAATAGGACAATCTGAGAAATGTACGACTTAAAGCATGGCTGTGAGATTGTCTTTAAAATATCTCAATCAAGAGTCATTTTCTCATGCATTAGCATCACATAATAATTGTTAACAAAATGACATGGGACAAAAAATAATAAATGCAAAATGTATCGAAGAAAGACAAAGGATGTCTCCATAAATTGAACTGTAGGAATCTGGTGCAGTGATAGCGATGGTAGTGATATCGATGTGCACCACACTCCTCTGTACAACCAACAAAAATGACAATCAAAATACAGATTGGTAAACAATGAAATGCAATGTTGGGATCGTTCCCAAGGAAACAAAGTATGAGTCTATAGTAGTAGTATGAATATAAAATGAATACACAAGTAGGTATTAATTAATTGTGTAGAAAAGAATCTTTATCAATGGCTGATTGGGCTACAAATCGATTTAATTCTTATTGATTTGAGGTGAAGAGACCACTTTGTCAAATATTATGTAAAATTAAATTAAAGATGACACTTATATAGCGCTCATACTCATATCCATGGTTATACCACGTTCATGGCGCTTTACAATGACTATTTGTTATGTCGGGGCTAATCTCTAACAAACAATTTTACTCTCAGGGCTTTGATTAGCAGATGGCATAATTAATCATAAAATCTTTTCAACACATTTAAAGTTGAAAAAAAGGGAAGGTCTGAAATTTAAATTGTTTAAATTCAGAATCATAAGTACACAAAAGAAACATTTTTCTGAAAATATCCAACTCCTGTCAGGGTAATCAAATAATAATACATTCATGACTATTGTATCAACTTTATATTTCAAATGTTCAACTCATCCAAGTATTTACACAGACATAATTAGCAAAGAAAGCACCAACATCATTAAAAATAACAGAACAATTGCCGAATCAACAACAGCAATGGATGGATTACTCATATAACAATATAAAATGTTTGAAGAAGTTTTGTTCGTTTGGTTTAAACATGTTTTTTTTCGCATATAATAATACCCGAATATAGTAAGATGATAGTATTATGTATGGGCAATAATGAAAGTAAAAGAAAAGAATGAACAGAAGTAGACCTGACCAAGAAGCAACTTTTAACACTAGCCAAGTGATTTTTGGTAATAGTAATTGACATTTGTGAGGGGTGGGCGGGAGAGAGAACTTTGAAAAACACAACATAATATGATAAGTGGTGAAATGAGCACTTGTTGCGTAATAGTGACAAGATGATAGGATTAGTTCAGAACGGTGAAGAGAAGTGGACGCCAACTGACAGAGGTTCCCTCCAACCGTCTACAAACTCTTTGATTCTCATTTTATTCAAGTGGGAGTGAGTGTGGGAATTCTCTCTACAATCTCATTCATTATCAATTCGATTTATATCTTTAATGGGAGTCTTTTGAATCAGAAAAAAAACCAAGTATTTCCGTTAAAATACTATATCACTGTATACCCCAAAGATCATAGATAGGAAATAGTACACAAGCACAAGACTAGACACAACAAAAGGACACTGACTGTGACTGGCAGATAGAATAGAACACATGTGAACAATCAGTGGTGGATTCTTTTTTTCTTCAAATTCTTACTTTTAAAGAATTATTTAGTTTGTTTCTGGTTTCATTCGGCTTGGGGTACAGTCATACAGTCGTAGGATTGGTTGCCTCGGAATGGGACGGGCGTGGCGGATGACCGCTTGAGTGAAGTGGAGTGGCATGTTTGAGTTTGATGAACCATATGTTAAGAGCTTAGACTTAGATTTAGATGTCATTTCTGTTGTTTGATTAGATAGCTACATATTTTCTGACCATATAAAATAAGGCTGTATTTTAATGGTTTGTATGAAAGAAAGATTCAGCACTGCAGTTTTCTTTTTCAAAATTCAATTTTCTTTCCTTACTAATGATAATTAATGACAGCATTATGTTGATATTAATGACAGCATTATGTTGATATTAATGACAGCATTATATTGATATCGCTACCATGGGTTGTTGTTTTTGAAATTCCTCCTTCTAAGTAGTGAATGGATGGTGTCACAATTTAAGGAGATGCATTGTGAAAGATGGTTCAAAACTATTTATCATTTAAGCAGTGGATAATGAATCAAACTGTAATGGTTACACCATCAGAAATATGACTAGTCAAAGCCTTGCCATGATGAGCAATTCAATTCGTCCAAGAAGCACACCCAATCTTCCTTCGGGTGCGAGTCCTTTCACGCTGTGGAGTTGTTTTTGTCTGGGATGATCACAACTCGCCGTCTTCAATTCAAACTTGTGCCGGTCAGGCTTTGACGGGTTAAGACTGCTTTCCTTTCTTCACGTTTTTCTAGATTTGAGCTTCAAACCTCCAGCTGTGTCCCCTCTTTCCACAGTCATGATGACATTATTCACATATTCCGTTGTATTGCCGGCAACCATGCTTTCTGATAGGGACAAAAAGAAGAAAAAAAAAACCATAAAATATAATGCCACTAATAAAATATTCCATTCATCACATAAGTAATGATAAAGATATCCACTACTTTAATCTCTGACTCTGATAAAAAAGAAGAATATTTGGAATAAATTAAATGCAACTTTTTTACTCCCGCTAAAGCAAAAAACAATTATCACATCCCTCTTTATTGGTTTCCAAATATGGTCATCCATATGTAAAACGGTGAACAAAATGTCATGCATCAACCTTTTTAAAACCCCTCATTCAAGACAACAAATAACAAATGATATTAAAACCTCCCAAATGACAGAAATACATTTTTTTATAGAAATAATTGAATTTCAATTATCGATGTTCCAAACTGTCAAATATGATGAACATTGTGAAACGCTAAAATAAAAAGCTGCATATCTACTCACTGAGGTTGGTGGAAATATATTCAGTCAGCTTATTGGTGACATCGTTTTTCTCATCATCAGAATGTTTATTCATCAAAGCTTTTGCCTTTTCCCTCAGCGCAGGCCAAATAAGACGAAGGACATTATTTATCTGACCTGAAAAGGGAGACAGAAGTTTTTAAAAAATCAATCAAATTACTGAATAAATCTGCACTTAACTTACAGTGAAAAGATTATGCCTCCATGTGTGAGTCTTATGTGTAATATTTAACCTTGTAAAAACATGATTACTGCTTTATCCATAATCACATTTTACGAAACTATCCACCATAAAAACATGTTTCTATTTATGAGGAGAAACAAAACAAATATAAATAAAATAAAAAGCTCTAATAAATCAAATAAGATATTTAATGACAGGGAGGCCGAGTTCTGTAACAAAGATTCTTACCGTGCTCCTTTTCCAAGCCGTGGAGTTTTATTTTGTTAGCTTCATGCTGCGCTTTTTTCTTGAGGCGGCACGCCCTGGAGGCCAGTTTGTTCTTCTCTTTCCGGGATTCATTTCGTTTGGTAACTGGCACATCTGAACCTAGCTGGCAAGCATTTATCTTTTTGTTCAACCTCAAGAGTTGATGACCGATCTTGAACAATTTGTGAGGGTTTGGTGTCACTTCGTTGCCGTCTCCCTTCCGGGCTTTGCCACCGTGTCGGATGCCAGCGACCATCGTATTGCATTCATCAAACACAGGATCTTCAAATCCATTGAGAACGTGTGGATCTGAAGGGTTACCCACTGCCAGTTTCAAGCGAGTCCCCTTGGGTCCTTTGGCTTGTAGGTTGTATTGCCAAAAGTACTGCTTTGCCTTCTTCCCCCCGGAAATCAGTGATTCATGATCACCAGGCTTTATGTTGGCCAGATCATCATCTGAAAAAAAAAAGAAGCATATTTTAGGAAAATGTTAGGAGCAGCAACGGTGTAGAAATGTCCACAAAGACACCTTGATGATGATGGTGATGACATTAATAACAGTAACAATAGCAATGATAATAAAAATACAAGTCCCACTACTACTAGTATAACAATTATATGTTTAATTCTTCAAACGTTAAAACCTCCAACATAGACATATTATTATTAAGCCAGGTAGTATAGCCACAGCTATTACGTAATTATTATGTCCAGCAATGGAATTACCATAATATATTGTATTGACTTTGAGTAAAAGTAAAATAGCAAACTAGAAGTACATATATGCAAATTAAGATTGATATACTTCTACTAGACCTATTATTCTTCATCAGTATGAACATTCAATAACATTTCCAAACTTACCGAGATCGGCATCATCGTCACTATCGTCATCATTATTGTAGACATATTCATCATCGTCTCCATCTTCAGATGTGTGTCCCGAGCTTCCGGAATCTGAGATTGGGAAAAGAAAAGAAGAAAATGTAAGCTTTCTTTCATTTTCATGATTCATACGATATATATCGCCCACATCAGAAAAAGACTGATAAGATACATCTGTAAATTGACAAAACACAACAACAAAATCCTACCGAGCGCATGACACTGGCGCTTAGCTAACAACACATACGCGTATGTGTAGGCTAAGCACTGGCGTCAATACTACAAAAGCATTCCAATGGGGTAACCTGACCTCGTTTCCCACCCACTCGTGATTCATTCGCTCCTTACAAGGGCATATGACCATATTTGGAAATAGGGGTCGCTGAGCGACGGGAAAATTCGGGGCTTGAAGGTGAAGGACGAGTCCAGTGTTGACAATGAACAGAAATGGAAGTCAGACCAGACTACCAAGACCGCCATCCAACCCCTTGTGTGACGTAATAATCAAATAACAGCTTTACTCACTCGTCTAGAAATGGCTAGATAGATAGTTCGATATAACCTTACTGATTCACCACTATGACACATTGAATTGTAGATCGTATAACTAGATAACCAATCAACACCAAAACTGTCAAGTTTATTGCCATTATTTATCTATACTAACATAACTACTAATTACTATTTTATTAGTAGGTACTCGGGAAAACGACGTGGGTTTTTTTTGTCTTTTAAAACTGTGATCGACTACTTGACTATTTTAGTCCATTATAACATATATAATACTCTCATCTTAGGACTATCTAAATCTAAGCCTAAATGAAAACGAATGAATACATCAATCACTTTAAATCCAATCAAACCTGGATAATATCCAGTCAAGTAGGCAAACGGGTTGGTCACTATACTAAGAGACATCATGATGTGTTCGAAATTAAATGGCTGTCTGTCAATCAATAGTTATTGGCTAAGCTACATGACACTTGAACACTACACCATCTGTTACAGTGAGGTAGGCTAAAACTAAAACTCAATCGAAGGGGTTGAATCAAAGCTGAATATACTTATGTATGATCAACGATGAGACCGAACAACAGTAGACGACAGTGACCAGCAATGCCCTACCACTACCACACAATGGCAATACAAATACAATACAACGCCACCTGTTCCTCCCATCCATTTACTACACAACAACACATCTAAATTCTAAATCTCTATGGTTCTTCCCTCCTACACACTGGCGATGGAGGCAGCGGTCAAAATAAACGACGACACAGTGGATACATGAATATAAAAACATAACAACACAGTACAGTCTACAACACCACACACAATTACACCCACGCGAAAAGGACGCAGTCGTGTCGACCCCTTTCCCCTTTCTTTCACTCAGCGTAGCGCGGGTGGGGGGGGGGGGGGGGGTAATCTGAGACTGAGTGAGCGAGAGACAAGCGAGAGGGGGAGAGGGAGTGGGAAGGGAGTGTCTTAGCCAGGGAAGGAGTGGCCATCCCACCACACAGCGATAAAATGCCACCAGGATGTACCAGTCAGTAATGTCAGCAGGTGAATGGGGTCACTTCAAAATTCGAAGGAATCTCTCAAAGAAGTTAAAAAGAGAGACTGGCGCTCCCAACCACTCCCACACAAACACATAAAGACACACACATACACACATGGAGAGACCAGATATATCGTTTTAACAACAATAATCAGGTGGTCGGCAAGAAAGAGAGATAGAACCACAGACTAAGGTGTTGATGGATGACAAACATAATACAATACTTAATTAATACTGTACACTCATAAACATACTACATATTCACTCATACACAAACATACATATTCATACATCTACATACATAACCAACATGATATAGTCTGCTTATTATGTATTAGTAACATAAAGCACATTGTTTGTGGAAATAACATACCTACACAGTTAATTACTATTCAATGCAGAAAGCCACACATCCCCAAATAGACAAGCCAGCTGTTGTCCACATTATAACTTTACATATACATACGTCACAAATTACCTGATTATACAGACGTCACAAATTACCTGATTATACAGGTAAAGCAAGACCATACAAATACTATAAGTATAAGTAAGCCTTACAACAATTAAGGGAATGCCCCACATGCCACAGGATTGTTTTGTTTTTTTTGTTTGGTAGGTATTGATTTAAATTTAAATAAGTAGTTGTAGAGGAAACTATTACCGTATGAAAGTGAGAGTTACAATTAATTAAGTACTTTGGTTAATCTTTTTTTTCTTCGAAAGAATATTGTTAATCACACACTTTTCACAGTGCTGGAAAATGGCCAGATGAAAGGAATTACGTGAGTGAGAAAAGAGTTAAGAGCTGCCCACTAACTATAATTTGAATAATTACTGAATCAGCGAGAGTGCAAAAACAAAGAATAACTTACCACATCTTCTGCGTTTGCTCCTGGTCGGAGAGGTTGTGTCACCGTGCATGAAATGCATCACATCTTCCCATTTATCCTCAGTGGTGTGGTTACGCTTCAGGTGTTCCCTTCTTTGACAGTCAGGTGAAACAGGTTCCACTTTCACTTGTCTAGAAGACACTGTCTCAATAGAATTTCCAAACGATGGAACAGTTTGAGGAGGAAGTTCAGACATATCAACACAACTTGCACTGGAAATATTATTGACCGCTGCTTTCACATTGTCACTCTTTGAATCTTTGATAAGTTCAGCAGGATAACGGTCAAAGCTTTTATTATCCTCTTCAGGAACTTTGTTGACTGGAGCAACAACGACCACAGGAGGTTCAACTTTCCGAGGTGGGAAGTTTGATTTCATCGTTGTAAACTTTTTCTGTACAAAGTCTTGCCCGATACTGTCTTTGCTCCGAGAAATAGGATTGAACCTGTCAACAGAAGTGTCTGTGAAATCTTGCTTTGATTCTGATGATGGGACTGGGGTATGGCATAAAGATGGAGTGCTTGTCATGGATTCAAAATCAAAGGCTTGAAATGAGAACTTGCTGTCATTTGAGTCAATGTTGAGTAAATTTGAGAGGAGTAAATCCGAGTCCACCCCTGGTAACATGAAGGCTGTGTCTGTGGAAGTGGATGGATCGTGTGAATCCTCTGGGTTGTATTTGCTTTCCCAGGGATGTGTCGATGTGTACGTTGAAGAGGAAGAAGCCATTGAGCTGATCATCTCGGGGGTCAGAATACTTTTCAAGGAACTGTTCTCAAAATGCTCATCTAATAAGCCAATGTCCTCGGATGTAAAAGCACTGATCTCCACGTCATTGTTCACCTTTGAACTCCCATAGAACATGCTTTGTCTGTCTTGATCATAAATTGACATAGAATGAGGACTTTGAGCAAATGGAGTGCTCATCAAATTTGGACTTGGAACACAAGTGTCCATTTTATCCCCAGGAACTTTAACGGTGGTGGTATTGGACTGAAAAAAGAAAACAAAATGCCAATTATAGTTAAATTTTCTTAAATCAAAGTATATATATATATCCTTACATCATGTTGTTAATTCAACATTCAGTCAACACCATCTAAATCTAATCAAACTTATGTCAAACTTTCCTTCCCCATTAGTTTTCATTGATGTTCCTTCAACTTCATGTTGTTGCCATGGTAACACCCTTTTCCACACATAATGGGACTTCTAAGTTAACAGTCCACCTCTGACAGCAAAAATGTGTGAGAACTATATCCCCCAATTTGGATTCGTTCCATGGGCCTTTGAATTTTAAAGCATAAATGTGTTACCACATCCATAGAACTCACCCTTAATGAGGGGATTAATAGGGAATGCATAAGAAGAGTGAATAATAGAAAAATGTTTCCCAAAATTAGACTACTTTTTTTGTCCTTTGATCATATCGAATACAACTCTTTTCACTTGAACATAATCTACAACTTAAAATCCTTATGATAAAATAAGGTAAATATTGGTGAAAACAATGCTTTACCTTTTTCGATGCCACTTTGAAGCGACAAGGGTGCGATGAATTCAGGTTCTGTGAGAAGTAGGTCTGCTGGTGTTTCAAAGATTTCGTCAGGATTTGCCCAGATCTAAAATAAAAAAGTCCATTATGAAGAGTATTACACACCTCCGCAGATACTGTGTTCAAAGAAAGAGGTGAATGAAAAGCAAAGGATTTTAAAAGACCTCACAAACACCATTGAAGCAAACATGTTCTGGAATCTGTGTACTGAAAAATCTCTTTCTTGCTACGGTATCTAAATCTTAGATAATATAATAATAATAATAGAGCTTTTGTACATTCTTTTCTCTCTTTTTGTTTTTTTCATTAGTCTAGCCTATAATAAAGTAATATAATTCAGAAAATAATATTATATCCTACAATTATTTCATTCCCTCTAACAAATTAAATGGCAGTCTTATTTCTCATAAAATGAAAATGTCATTGTCAAAATTATATTGCGATGACAAAGGAAATTATAAATTACATACCCAGGATATTTAAAGATTCTCCCTACACAATGGTCCACTGATTTATGTACTTTCCATTGTGAACAGCCAATATTTGTTTCATCCATTTTAAACAATCTGAATCTTGATTTTGATCAACTATTATCAACCCTATTGTCTAAGTCTAAGTCTAATTTGAAGACCTGTACTGCAGACATTTCAAAACATTCAGTCTCGAGAATTTTTGAACAGATTAGACATTCTAATACTGTCAAAGACTTATTAAACACAAAATTGGAGTTCACATTAACATTATTACCCTTTAATACATCGACATCTTATACTTTATATTAGAGATAATAAGTCATTAAAGTTATATTTTTGTTTTTTTCTTCTGGTAGGCTTCAAATCAAAACAAGAACATGGTGGGTCTCCAAATGGTTAAAAAAATAATCTTTAATTGACTATCTACACATTTGAATTTCATGTCGATTGATGAACACTTGAATTGAATACTCTAGATACCTTGGCCTATGGTTTAACATATGAACAACAGGATGCATACACACATAATAACAAGGATGGAAATCCCACTACCAAAACTAAGGAGTGGACAGACTTCCATATAACGTGTGTGTGTGTGTGTGTGTGTGTGTGTGTGTGTGTGTGTGTGTGTTTGTGTGTGTGTGTGCGTGTGGTTTGTGTGCGCGCGCGTGTGTGTCAGAGAGGAAGTTTCCTAACCCCTCACTTCCATTCGCTAAGGTCGCGGTGGACGTGTCATGATTACTGGTAAACAAGGTCATGGTAAAAAAAAACTGTTACGAAACTACCTCAAGCCCAAGCCACGGGAAATTAACACGTTTTCTCACACAGACAATAATAAGAAGAACAAATTTCGGACAAAATCATACAATGTAACGTCGTTGAACTTTGGACAACTGTCTTTATGTTGGTAGACTAAGTTTTCATATTATTTACACCATTCTCTAAAAATTGGAACAGTTCCAAGAATGGTGGACCAGCCAGGAAAGAGTAGAGAGAGGCTGTGCTTGCCTTTAGACTTAGACTCAAAATTCTAAAAAGGCACATAAACGGTAGGTAATCTTGCCTTTAACAACGAAATATTTAAGTTCACAAACTTACCACTCACAAGTGAAAGATTCAATCAGCATCTATCTGTAAAAATTCACTGTATACGAATTATTGCATTCAGATTGTTATGGTCGTCTTACCACACGAGCGTCTCACGTTGGTTTGTTTTGATCATTCTCGTGACCTTACAGAAATATACTTGACGTCAGATAATGGACCAATGAGCAGTATTCTATTAATAGCTAACCAATGAAATTGAAGTTCACTTTTTTTTTCCTTTTGTCAGAAGATTATGAATAAATTATTATAATAGGAAATTACCATCTGACTCTTAAACAATGTAGGTGATTTCAATACATTGCAAATATCCTGTCCTGTTGATTTTTTTCTCAAAGAAAAGGTATGAATACTATATGGCTTCCAAAATGTATCAAAAGTTAAAGCAGACTAACGTTGTTTATGTGTGCTTAAAATGGAAAATGACGTCATAGCAATATCGGTGAAGGACGGTGTCTCCCTCCTACGTCACAATGTTTATAGGCGTAAACAACATGTGGCAGGGTGAGTCATCGGTGGTTTCCCGAAAACTTTATGAATGAATCAAATGGGTGGTGAAAAAGCGCTGTGTCAGGTTAATAACAATATAATCATGAATAACTCATTGCCTCCTTTAGAGACTGGATACTGCGGAAACCATGTTAAACTATACAAATAACATCTAAATCAATACATCAAACAGTCCTACTTTTTGTAGAGATGGTAGTACTAGTACTGGTAGTACTGTATTGGTTACGTTGTAAAGGTAATAGTAGTAGTAGTAGTAGTGGTGATTTTGTTAGTAGTAGTGGTGGTGGTTGTAGTAGTAGTGGTAGTAGAAATCGGTGGTAGTAGTAGCAGTATTAGTAGTAGTAGTATTAGTCGCAGTAGTGGTAGTAGTAGTGATAGTGGTAGTAGTGGTAGTAGTACAAGTAGTACAAGTAGTAGTAGTAGTAATGATAATAGAAGTAGTGGTAGTAGTAATAGTGGTAGCAATAGTGGTAGTAGTAGTAGTAGTAGTAATGATAATTGAAGTAGTGGTAGTAGTAATAGTGGTAGCAATAGTGGTAGTAGTAGTGAGTAGTAATGATAATAGAAGTAGTGGTAGTAGTAATAGTGGTAGCAATAGTGGTAGTAGTAGTAGTAGTAATGATAATAGAAGTAGTGGTAGTAGTAATAGTGGTAGCAATAGTGGTAGTAGTAGTTGTAGTAATGATAATAGAAGTAGTGGTAGTAGTAATAGTGGTAGCAATAGTGGTAGTAGTAGTAGTAGTAGTAATGATAATAGAAGTAGTGGTAGTAGTAATAGTGGTAGCAATAGTGGTAGTAGTAGTAATGATAATAGAAGTAGTGGTAGTAGTAATAGTGGTAGTAGTAGTAGTGGTGGTAACATCATACACCGTCGTTACTGCTGTCTTTGCAGCAGCAGACTCATATATTTATATAGACATATTATTGTCAACATTAAATATTACAACATACAGATAAGTAGAGGAAGGATCGAGAGGGAGGGAGAGAGAGAGAGAGAGAGAGAGAGAGAGAGAGAGAGAGAGAGAGAGAGAGAGAGAGAGAGAGAGA
>JAUELH010181550.1:0-10000 GCA_031471375.1 Hermissenda crassicornis | reverse complement strand
CAATATTACATCGTCACAATATTAAACGGCAAATTATATCGCAAAATGTTTGCGATATCAATTTGAAAATGTACTTACTTTTCTTCTGTTCAGTGCTTTCTTTATTTTCTTTCGGTTTTTTTCCTTTTTTTTATCATATCAGATTCTGCAATCTGTATTGTCTGCAGAGCATGGACAAATTACAGTTTTCTGCCAGTTATCAGACGATCTGCTGCGGTCGGAACTGATATTGCCGGATAGATACACACATCGAATAACCACCTTTGATCAAAATTAGATTATATGATGTATAAATGATACATTACATTTCGTTTTCTTTGTGGGTGTGCTCAAATAACTGACAATGTAGGAAAAAAATCGGAGTGGGATTACTGAGAATGGACTGTCTAAGCTTATATTATCTTTCATTACCAGCACCTCGGTCGTATCACGGATTGGCGATAATGGATAATGACATTTACGTTGTCGGTGGCTTCGATGGTCAGTCATACCTCAGCAGCTGTTGTAAGTTTAACCCTGAGAGTGAGTGCTTTGCTTGGGAATGCGTCACACCAATGAACACAAAGAGGTAGGTCGTGGCCAGTACAGTGAGCGGGGAAGGGTACGGGATGGGGTTATTAGTGATACTATTGCCTTTATTGAAACGATTTAAAACGTTTTTAGTTTAACGCCATTTTCAACACATGGAGGTTATTTAAAAGGCGGCACCTCCGATTTATATTCCGTCCGCGAAAGGACTATGTGGGATTGAGCCATTAAAACTCAGATATCTTGAGTAAAAAACTCTGTGTCACCATCGGGATTCGAACCCTCGATATCTCGAACCCAATGCGAGTGACACAACTACTACACCACCGGCTCGCCCTGAACGGGTTAGTGAGTTGATGCTAACACAGGGCCCATGTGTTGGTTAATGAATATAAAGTATGAGGCAGTGCCTAATCCCCAAAAAATCCATCAAAACCTTTTGTAACCAATCATTCTAACTCACCAGAGAGGATGTGGCATTAAATAGGAGATACGGTGGCCAGAGGGTTAGCGCTTTGGACTCCGTACCAAAATGTAATGGGTTAGATTTCCTTCCCATACTTGTTTAGCAAGAAAGTGCCATACAATTGCTTGACTTGACTCGGGTGTGAATAAATATCTGGCCGTTTAAAATAGCATAGCTATCAGAATAAATGTATAGCACGTAACGAGCTGCAGGTCATGTCCATTGTATTCTGTGATTGCAAATATCCATGGAAGCGATATTGTCATTGTAAAGTTATTGGAGCATAATACAAGGTATCGTCTTGGATATGTTCGTCATTATATACATCGCCTAGAATTTGCTTTCGATATATGAAAACCGTCACGTTGCGTTGCTTTAGATTATGATTATCATCTGAGCCATGATCGTGATCAGTGAAAACTGTTTAGTCTTTTTATTACCATTTTTTTGTGATTTGCCCGGTATTTTGTTATTGTAGATATATAATCGAATTGATTTGAACATTTCTCCCAAAAGTACTTTCCTTTGTACCATTTGATTCCAATAAATATGCGGATTTGTCCCTAAAAAGGAGGATTAACAGATGCTAAGTGGACACGTTGGAGACACACGGAAGGATTACTGGGTTGATGGTCGAGAACAAAATGAGAAGAAGAAGAAGAGGAAGAAGAAGAAAAGGAGGAGGAGAAAGAGGAGGAGGGGAGGAGGAGGAATAAGAGGAGGAGGAAGAAGAGAATATGAAAGGGGAGGGGGAGGATGAGGGGGAGAAAAGATAAACATCACTATAGAATGTATGGGGAAGAAAGAGTGTAACAGAACTAGAATGGATTAAGAAACACGCAGTTGGAGGAAATAAATAAAGTGATGGCTGTCTTTGGGATGTTTAAGACAAATGCATACACGAGAGTGTAGGACGGTAGCGGCGGAGAAAGCTGATAAGAAAATTGTGGAGGAGGAATGAAGTGTGAAAGTGGGCCGTGTGTAAAGATAGGAACGGTGGGGGAAAATAGGTTAATGGGTGCAATTGTGCAGCAGGAAGTCAATATTTTACGGATGGTCAGAGCAGCATACGGAAACTGGCGGAGTTAGAACATGCTGGGGACAGCGATAAGAAGAGCGATGTGAACGTCTATGAATAAAATACAAACACAATTAGGAAAGATAAAATCACAGAGGAGTGGAGGATGGCATGTTTGATACATAATGAAGGAAGTACGTGTTTTTGAAACTGGTCAAACATGATGTTGCAGAAGATTTACGATCGATACCCTAAGTCTCTTACGTATATATTTATATAGGTATGTATGTATCAGCCATAATGAGTATGAAAGACAAATATTTATCTTTATGTCTATGTGTGATATTACACTACATGTATTGTTATTTTTCTACTTATGCATGTAGTTGTCTTTTCGTTGAATATTATGTTATTGGCTTATTGCCCACAAAAAGACCAGTTGAATGTTATCTGATACAAGTTCAATGCCAGTGCTTCCTCTGGAAACAGTTGATTTGTTTGTTTGACGTAAGAGAGAGCACATCGAGACAAAAAGACAAATATAATGCACGAGAATAGCAATATAATAGGATCAGATAAAACAGTCATCAGAATGGATTTCCAATCATCCGTCTATTCGCAGTTACAAACCTGAGCTAACCTTCTTGGTTTTTGATCGTATTTACCGATCCGATCTCAATCACAAAATCGATGATTTTGATTTTTTCGTGGGCCTTAATTTTATTAAATGCTGATACTAGTAGTATATTTTCTCATTGAATTTTATTTCTGTAACAATTTCATTCCGGGTTTCTTTTTTCGAGATGATGAAATGGATGTACCCACGCAAAATACTCTTTATTTACAAAAAAAAAAGAAAAGTAGTAAAATGGCACCGTTGGTAAAACCGTAATCTTAACATAGGGTTTTACACCATTAAGTAATTTCAAACCTTTGCTAACGTATTGTTTGGGGTGAATGTCCCACGCCAAACTAAATGCGGTTGTAAAATCTTTAGCTAAATTCGTTTTACAAGCCCTCTCATGTCAATCATTTTTATATCATGACTTTTGCTTGCTTATATCCATATACCACATAATAATATCATGTGGACAGTTTTATCATTCATCTCAAAATATCACAGGCCTATGATTCAATCATCACGTGTATTCAAATTTTTCAAAGAAAATGAATCAGACCTTCTATTGAATATAAAAACCACGACGGTTTACGATAACATTATTCTTACATCTAAAAAAAAGTATTTCTATGTAAACATCGAATTTACAGACAAACAATAGCAACAAAAACAGACCAGACAAACATGTATCACTATGTCTGCTTTCAAGTTAAATCATTTGACATACTTTACACAACTCACGAACTCGCTGAAGTTATGTCATTTGTTTAATGGTATAATATAAAGCAAGTAAACGGCTGGAATTCCCCCACATAGTGTCATCAAAAGTCATGTCAAGAGAAGCTTCTTGTTCGTTCAATACTTGCAAAGCAACTGCTGTCGTTGCAAAGTCCTTATCCCATATTATTGTTATATTTTGAAACCCACGAGACTTATTCTGTCTTTTCACGGGACAAAATTTCAAACCTAATTACGACACCGACAAGAAAATAAAAGTTTGTATTATTTCTAAGACTGATTAAGGCAAGTATTGACTACTCGAGCGTCACAACTTGATGCATCCTTATATATCCGGTGAGAAGGTCGATAAAGAAAATATTTTTCCTGTTCTAAATTTAATCAACAGACTACACCAGCGGGTCAAAACTTCTTGGCTTGCGATTGCGTTTCATATTGTTTTAGGCTTGTTTTTCGATTCGGTTCGAGGCCGAACCGCTGCAACAATAATAAGGATAATGAGTATATCTACAAAGCACAACGTGTCCTAAGGAATGGGCTCGAGGCGCTTTACAACACATTCATGCAAGCAATTAAAGCATTACTAACATTATGATTTTATAAAAGATAACTTTTAAGCTGGCATTTTACGTTAGACAATGCAATGAATTACCATTTCACGTTTTAAATAGGGCGTGGATTTCAGTTAATTCGCCCATAGTGAGAAAATAATCTCGTTTTCAACTTTGTACGAGTTGGAGGAAAAGCCAAACTGGTAGCCAGTATAATTGAAGAGCACGGGAGAAACTGAGTCAAAGTGATTTGTTTTTAAAATGAATCTTAATGAGAGGACAATCTGATAATTAGACTATGCACTAAATAACTTACAAAAGGGCAAACCAAACACTGGGAGAATTACAATAACCTTACTTCTAAAACATAAGGGAAACAGCAGGTCTTTTAGTGAAATCCTTTGAAATATATAGTCTTTTAAAATGAATGATGCTTATGTAGAGTTGGAATCAAGTTATTGAATAGGATAATCATGGTAAAGCTTAAAATATAGATGCGTGCCCACTTTCGTCACCTCATTTACGCTATCAATTACCTGATCAATAATACAATAAAAGTCTTCTTCCGACAAATATAGCTTTTGGATCATAATTTAGATCTATTTTTTTTTCTTCATTCAATCTTTGACTCTCGTAATGCCTGTTCAGTACTTTTTAACAGATTTGTCAAGTCGTTTTGAGTTCGTAATGATATTCATCCGAGTATTGTCAGGACATTAATAGTAAGTTCGGCCGAAATGAGAAAAAATATTTTCAAACGAGGACTGATGAACACAATATATATGACTGGACCGAGGGCTTAACCCTGAGGCACTCATAATGCATATTCCATGTCCAAAGCACGAACAATGTGGCCAGAACACGTTCAAATCGCTGCCTATTATGAAACAAATCAATGATCTTCTATCCAACACCTGTCTAATTCGTTGGATGAGACCGTTTGGCAAAAAACAACAATATGTTATTGCCCAAAAAGGCAAAATCCACTCTGATTGCAGAATGCATAATGTTGGCTTGGCGTATATTTCTATTATCATAAGACTGACACAAGGAATCTCAGAAAACCAATATATTATTCGTTGCCATATACGCACGCCCAAATCAGCGCAGATAATAATCATACTTTGCAATTCATGTCTCTCAAAGTATACTCAAGGCACTTGTTGTGTTATTTTTCTTCTTTTCATTCCCCTTCAGATACTTCTATTCTATATGAGTATCACTCATCCGTATAATATATCATTAGGTGGATTAGCATTCAGGTTATGTTTCCTCCTTCATAAAATGCCAATCTGCAACATTGTTATGTTTTATTATAAGCGCCCTTACATCAAAATTGACTTGATTTGGAAGAGTCAATTAGATGAGAGATAGATGAATGAATAAAGCATACATAAGACGCAAATGAGGCGCTAGTTAATTCAAATCACAACCAATTAGTATGCCGTCCAATATATTCATCATCCTCGACGTCTAGATGCGGAAACGTTTTCTATCTACCTAGTAATAGACGAGTGCCAAGATTGTCGAACACGCCATTGTTTGCTCGAAAGCCCTCCGTTCATTAATTCAAGAAAAGACGGACGCAGGGAATAGAAATGATGGATGCAATCGAATTATGCCCTATGGGAACAAAGCTCAAATGTCATAGCCCTCCGTTGCATATCTTTAAAAATTGCTTCGTCCTCCCTTTGTCCAACGATCGCGATTCCCATGCGATGAACATCATCGCGTCTCTCACACACGCACTATTCACGAGAATCAATCCTGACTGAAGAACGAGAAGGTTTTTTTTCTCTCTTTTTTCAGCTTACTATAGTATGCAGTAACCTATTGTAAATTCAGTGTTTACTAACAATAATTGGAAGGCGTAACTGACAGATATATTATTGCCGTGCGTGACTCGAAAATTGTTACCATTGAAAATCAAATGTTTTGTATAATCTGATGTAAGATATACATTCTAATATTATACAGACCACTGTATTTCTGTTCAAATGACATTTTTATTATGATTATAATAATGATGATGATGATGATGATAATGTTGCCGAACAAGACGACGGCAATGATGATGATGATGCTGTTGTTGTTGGAGGAGGAGGATGTGGATGGGGGAAGAGGAAGAGGAGGGAGGAAGGAAGGAATTCATACCATGCAAGGGTGGTCTGTGTGTGTGAATGTACATGTGTGTGTGTGCGTGTGTGCGTGTGTGTGTGTGTGTGTGTGTGTGTGTGTGTGTGTTTGTGTGTGTGTGTGTGTGTGTGTGTGTGTGTGGGTGTATATCTAATGATAATTAAAGTCATGTTAAATTGAATGTCCTTCAGGATCAATGAAAACTGTTTTATTCTAATATATTCAATCTAATTTCACTATCAACAGTTTTGAGAATGTAATGCAAAGGTTGTCTAAAATGTGATGACCATCGTCACAAAATGATTATCTACCGCCCACAGTGAAAACGTCTGTTTGACGTCAGTATTTTGTTGTCTCGGGTGTTTTGTTGTCAGGGTGACGAATGGCGTCATTTATTGGCTGCCCATTAAGGTTAATTGTCTGTTGTTTTAGAATCTAACTGAATCTAACTGGCGGAAAAAAATACGGGTCATTTCAAGAGCGGTACCACTAAACCTTAAACATTTTCAAAGGCTCAAAAATGTCTGGAACACCAAGTCGTCTTATTTATCAGAAAATTATGAACATTATAAGGAATATGATTAATTTTCACATTCTGTCATATTATGGTCGCATAGGACGAGGGATGTCTTTCAGACGTGCAGCTATGATCTGTAGTGAACCAAAATAGGTACTTGTCATCACTCACGGCGTATTCTCTTTTATATATATATGTGGCAATTCTCGATTTCGCTGGGTCTTTTCATTCGTATCTCATTACACATTGATAAATCTGTTTAGTTGCATAATATGTTGTTGTAATACCATGGGTTCATAACTGACGTCATTAATGATGCAATCTAAAGAATGTAAAGTGATTGATTTATTGCGTAGGTTGAAATATAATTGCTTTGTTTGAAAGTCAGTTATTTTTGCTATTTATTTTCTACAACAACACTTATAAGATCATCATTTTGCAGCAACAACGAGGCCCCACATTGGTTAACATTTTCCCTCATCTTAGTTTCCCCCCAAACATAATAACGTGGCTCCACACATTGCAAAGCTTTCCTGCAGTTCACATACAACTTGCAAAGTGTTGGTCGTGTGTTCTGTTTGTTTTTGTTTTGTTTTGTCTTGTCTTGTTTCAAAAGAGAGGGGGGGGGGGGGGGGGGGGGGGGGGTGGGAGGTCGCTACTCAGTTTGTTTCCTTTTTTTATTTTGATATTGGGTTAAGATTATTTTCGTTAAATAAATGTCTTAATGGTATGGGTCGCAGATCAGACCACACTTAGTACCTCAGCTGATGACAATATGTTAACAATTATTTCCAAAGTCTGTTGTTTGTCCATGGACTAAAACGATCATCTGTTCGTGTTCAATCTATTTTAGACCTATTTTTGTACTAATGCAGACCTGCAAATGAATTTTCTTCAACATTTTAAAAGATGTAAATAATGACAATGTATCATTTCTCCATATCTCATTTTTAAACACAATGTAAGGGCCTAACAACGGGGTAACTAGAGCCATGTTATATTGTCATAATGAACCAAACGACGCCCACCCCGTTCACATGTTGAGCATGTGTAAAACCATACAACAGAATATAAATATACAAATCAACACGGACACAAGGAGGACAGTCTTACTATCAATGTAACCACGCATATTATATCCTTCTTATCATTTACTGTACTCTGATGTCTATTGACTGTACGCATGCACTCAGTGTTTTTTCCCCTTCTATCGATAAATATAGTGTTGCTGAGCTCACTATGTTGGTACAGAAATAGTAGTTTTGTAGACAACCAATATCGCGGCTACCACATTGATAACACTGTTCAGTTTCTCGTCTTCACAATGTAAAGCATTTTCAAGTTCATTTATTCGTTACCAGCTTATCGATTTGATCATGTCACACGCTTGTTCGGCACGCGCATACGTGAGCAGACGCGGATGGCAACAAGTTTGTAAACTAAATCCACGGGATTTGAAGGTACAGTGACAGCAACAGAGCAAGAGAGCAATAAAAATGTCACCATACAACTTGATTTTACCGTGTGTAGACTCGTAAAACGATGTCATTTTTGTTCTGGCATCAGTACGCCAGCATCCAGGATTGTTGGCATTTTAGTTTGAATTGTTCTAGTGCCAGGTTATTAAAAAAAAGATACTTCATGAATCGGGGTTTTCTCTCTGTCTGGAAAGTCTGGAAACATACATCCGACGTTTTACATCCTGTCTATCATAATGTCGCTATTTACATTTCTCAATATAAAAGCCAATTACACAAATTATGAGAAAAACAAAATTTTATAAGTGCGAATAAGAATACATGTCAAATTACAATAATAATAATATGTAAATACAATTCCTCTCTTTCCTTTCGTGTTTCTATCAACTCACACAAATTACATATCATCAATATGAACGTATTCCACCAAACCATTCGAACGCATTCATAATCAAACAAACATTACGGAGTGTGTCAACATACTTGCATAAAGCACAAACAGACCACAAGTAAACGACTTCTTTAAACATAGTATGTGAGTTTTTGCTTGCGTCACTGTTATATTTAATAGTGCCTTTGATAATGTCCCAATGCAATGGGTATGCATGCAATACTGATGTATTGGACAGTTGTTGGGCTTTTTAGATTTGATAAATTCTAAAATATAATTTGTTGCTCAATCATAATATAGTAAAACGAAATAAATGTTGTACTATAGTAATGAACGACGTTGCTCTATTTTTAGATGTTATGTGGGCGTGGCCGAGGTACAAGGGATCATCTACGCAATCGGGGGTTATGACGGCGTCTTCAGACTGAACAGTGCCGAGAAATTTGAAGTCAAGAGCAACCAGTGGAGTTTTATCACGCCAATGTCCCAACAACGGAGTGACGCCGGGGTTGCCGTTCTTAATGGTAAGGAATATTAATTTAATTCCATTATTTTGTCTGTACGTTATGCCGCTCTAAATGCTAAGGGTGTTCATCTACCTTATCTTCTAGATCGATGCCTTGAACATTTTGTGTAAGCTATGTTTTCATGTCTCAAGCTCAAAGTCGCTTGGAATATGATTTACAAAGACGAACCTGATCAAAAATGTGACGGGGCAGTATCAATACAGATTTAGGTCCATGTTTAAGCGAGATGTATTATGGGAATTGAGATGGTAAAGAAAATACTTCGCAGGATTTCAAGCGATTATTATTACACCAAACACTAAATGTGTCTTTTTTCAGTCAAGTTCAAATAATATGCAGTATTTGACAAGGGTACGTTAATGAGATAATCACTTAGATCATTTGGCAGAGGCATATCAAATAAATGATATCTTATTGTTATGGTGTAAGACGTGACTCTTCCGACAGACAACTAGAACATGTTGTACATGTATATTTCGAGACTGGGTTCGCATTGGCATTTTGTATTCAAAATACTTTATATTTTATGCTACTGAAACACTATTTGAAATTACGCGTCTTATTCTTTATTCCATTCGATATCACTTTTATTTCTACATAATATGGTAATTTGTGTTCATTGTTTGGTAAACATATATGAAAATATCCACAGACAAAATCTACGTGTGCGGCGGTTTCAGTGGAACTGAATGTTTGAACGTGATGGAGATGTACGACCCTGAGCAAGAGGAATGGGTCCCGCAGCCCAGCATGTCTCAAGGACGAAGTGGCTTAGGGATGACCGCCTACAACGGATGTCTGTATGCTGTCGGAGGTTTCAACGGGGTGGACAGTTCTATCAGGCTATCCACCATGGAAAGCTACAATTCTGACACCAGGCAATGGACCAGTCTCACTCCCATGCCCCACCCACGAAGGCAAGTCACACCCCCCCCCCCCTTCTCTCGCCGTCTCGCTTTATGTCTGTCTGTCCGTTCGTCTCCCTCTCTCTCTCTCTCTCTCTCTCTCTCTCTCTCTCTCTCTCTCTCTCT
>JAUELH010180458.1:0-11760 GCA_031471375.1 Hermissenda crassicornis | reverse complement strand
ACACATATATATATATATATATATATATATATATATATATATATATATATATATTAAAAAGAAAATTCAGCGGCACAAGGCAAGTAGGCATTCAGTTTAGTCACTCCAGTAATTACGATTTGAGTAGACAAAGAGAGAGGATATTGAACATCAACAAGATTCCTACCTTGCTGTCCACATAATTCAGCCTGAGGCGACACCCCACCATTTCCTTGATGACGGCAACCCTCATGGCAGACACACACATTTTGTCCACCACTTCAAGGAACATGCCTTCCTGTAGCTTATGACTGCGCAGCCACTCCTGAGCCTTGGCAAGAAAGAAAACATTCAAAGTGAAAGTTACCCAGCATTTTATTGAGAAAGAGGAAAGTGGTTTCGAAAGATTGAAGTCAACTATCATAGATCATGTGTGAAATATCTCTGTACATCTGTACACAAACTGAGCAACTGGCACAAATGATCGTAGATACGGTTTGGTCAAAGCCCCTTTCTCTTGTTTTTTTTTTTTTTAAAGAAATGAGAGTGTGGTGGAGTCTAAAGCAAAGTGCTCCAAAAATTTTCATTTTTTTTATCATTCTTGACACAACTAACGAGGCAGAACAAATTATTCAAGATTAAAATTTCATCGTGTTACCTTTCCATAAAAATGGGGAGGAATAGTGCGAGTTCCTGTCAATCTTTTGATGAGAAACTCCTTCCAGTCCATATATTTATCTTTAATTGCTGGAAATGATAAAAAGGATGTTAGGAGGTTTGCCACATTCCAATTAAATACTATTCAAAAACATATACGTCTCAAATGCCATCATACTGACTGACACTCATAAAAAAAAAAGAAATGCCAATCACAAAAGCACATCATGTCATTAGAATTGATTGAAACCTTTGCTTGAAAGTTTATCAACCCTGCAGTTTCAATATGAAAAACATACCTATTTAAAAATAAACAATTAAACAAAAAGACCAAATAAAATAGATAGACAAAAATGAATCATTTCTTACTTTTTGGGGGTGCCAACATTTTGCCATAGGTGGCACACCATCCCACGTTGTGAATGTCTTCAGACAAAACGTTACTCCAGAAATCTTTAGAGTAGTCACTACCAAACCCTTCATAACGCAGCAACACTTTATAGCCTGAAAGTACAAATTTATCATTATAATATAGCAGATAAAAACCATTACAATAATAGCTTTCAACTTCCTATGCTATGATCCTTACTGATACAGTATTGCACAATTCATGTGACGACATGAGCCCCAACTTCCCTCAAAATTGAAGATGAGAGAATGTTCAATTCTTTATGTTTCAAAATATTACAAATAGTGAACTCACTCTCCTTGAAAATAAAGAAACAAAAGGTCGTTTGATTATCAAATAAGACTTCATTAACGCATTGATGGGGTAGAGTAGATTCAGTTTCAACAATGAAACGATGCAGACTGATATGATATTTTTAACGTCAATTTTTTTATTTTTAAATAAAAAAAAAGGCCATTGTGCTAATTGAATGGCGACAATTCACTTTGTATCAAAGCTAATCATTCCAACTGACAAAACGTCATATATAAGAGTCAGCATCCGTTTACCACAAATCTTGAGTACAGTGGCCATCCAGTAGACTTTGATGTCTTTGGGCAGATCCAGATCTGTGTTAACAACCTCCACCAGGACACCTTCCACCATCTGATCCCATGAGTCATGCATTGGAACCTGCATCAAACCGACACACGATATGGGGAAACAGGAAGGGGTGAAGATTGCCATACATAAGCATTGTTACAAAATGACATTTCATTAAGCAACCTGTATGCGTAAAATTTGATCAAAAAGCATACTGGGATCTAATCTATCAAAAGAATTGCAGTCATGAAAAATAATAATTTTTCTCTCTCTGATAAATCAAAAAAGACTATAAGTTGTGCTGATTGAAAAGATAATTAATTCTGATTATGTTTCATAAATAATTCATACACATCTAGTTAATACATTACAGAACACAAGTAGTGTAAACTTATTGATGGACAATACTAGTTTATGGATTTCATGGCTATAAATGGTTTCCAGCAAAAAGTTAATTCATTCAAGGTTTCAAAGCAATGATGCAAGTTACTATGAATGTGAAATACTCACATGGTTGAAACAGTAAACGGGTGCAGCTATAAATGACGAATTGGACAAATATGGACCCCAGTCAAAGATGTGAGTGACATCTGAAAAGAAAAAAAATGTCTTGTCATGAATATATTCATGGCCATCTTTTCTCAAATGGTAAAAATGATGAAAAGAATCAGTCACACATCCGACTGACACTTTTAATATTTATTAAACCAGTGGAATTTTTTTTGAAGGAGAATAATAGAAGGAACGAGCGAGACCGACAAACAGACAGATACCAACCTCCTCTATATGACGACTGAAGCAAACTTTGGTTTTTCTGATTGATTTTCTTGGCTCCAGGTTTACCCTGTCCACATGGTGAAGAGAGAAGAGAATAAGTCAATAAACGAGCCTGTTAAACAGAAGACACAATGTCAAACTATTTATCATTACTATCCCAAAATGTATAGTTTTCAGCTGATTTTGCAAAGTTTGTATAGCCATGGGAAATGGTGCTATGATGGGTAGAGAAATGACAAAGAAAAGGAGACCATTATAGAGGCATCAAACAGTGATGCATTAATTGACAGGACTCCTATAAAAATAAATAAAGTAAAATATATATATTGACAATCAATCCGTTACGAACAAGATCTTACTTTTTTAGCAGCAGGGGATACCTTTGGGTTGAAGGGCTTTCCCTCTCGTTGGTGTGTGGCAAAACTTCGGGAACATGACAGGCTGCAGAAGCGTTTGGACTTTGAATAGAAGGCATGTTTCACTCCAACAGAGCCACACCTTTCACAAGTAGCTGTAACAGCAAGATCATTTTGTATAAATCAATGATGGACAGATACTGTTACATTGTCAAATCATGGATGGATTAAATGGTACATCAAAGATACCTATCCTTTCAACTTATTTACAATGTTACATTCATATGAAAAACACCACAAACATACCCATTCCATCCTTTCTGCGGTTTGCATACTGATAACCAGAAGAGCTGTCATCAGGGTTGAAAAGCTCTTCCTCTAGGAGGCTGGTATCAAAATCTTCATTGTCTGTACTGATGACACTTTCATTATAACTGTCATAACCGTCATACAGTCCCAGGGAATTACAAAGGTCATCATCGCCCTATACAGAGGGGGGGGGAACAAAAAGAAAGACACAAATCTCAAATCATCATTCATTTCGTTTTCTAACTTTGCTCTATTTCTTTTACCTCTATTTCGCCACTCAAAGTTACTAAACAAGAGACAATGGTTTAGGAATCTTCACTAACTAACATTATCATCATTCTGAGTCTGCTTTAGAATATATATGTGAAAAAAATAGTCAGTGCATGGATATCTGTAGTCACAGACAAAGTTCTAGAATCTAGGCACTATAACTCTTGATAGGTTTCAAACGGTCACACTAGAAGATCAGGGACACAAAGTTGCTCGCCTGGTTTTTGACACACAATAAATAAGCCAACCTTCCCTCTCCCCAGAAATAACACAATAATAAGCCAACCTTCCCTCTCCCCAGAAATAGAGTAACACCCTATCAGTAACCATTGCATATCGTTAGAAAAAATCTGAACAACTTATGATCACTTTGTATCACAAAAACCAATACCTGATTACTCTCATCAAAGGTCTGGTCCAGTTTGACAGATGATATTGAGGCGACAGCTTGTTTCTGAAGAGAATTCAATACTGAATCGTCTCCGTCCCCAAGACTTAAGGCACTCCACTCTAGAAATTCAAGCAAACATGACAGAATGTGTTACGATAATTAAATAACAAAAATGTGCATGTTTAGCACTAAATTCCTCTCGGCTGAGGGCTCTGGGTGAAAAGTATATTCAGGGTTTAAATATGCAATCCTCAATAATTTTCCAAACAAAGAGAGGAGGTTCGATTGCACGGAAAGTAATTCACAATCTAGGTTTGTGGCTACCAAAAGATGGGCTAATAGCCATCCATGCACATTGTTTTGCCTCCAATGAGACTTTTTTATGATTTCGACTATCATGGGAGAATCTCCATTGAAAATGGAGGAAAATTGTACTACAGTACAGAAACAGAGGCTTAATTAAATCAATACATATTCCTTCATTATCATGTTTAAAAAATCGACCAGTACTGGTAAATGATGGTGCGAGTGGAATGGCTTCTTGGACAATTTTTCAAGGAGCAGACAGTACTTATCCCCCTTTACATTTTGAATCGCCTTCAGTTCTTTCGATGGTATATATGCGCTAAAGGAATATTTAATGGTTTCTGCCAAAAAAGTCAATATTTTCCTGAGTGGCATCGCATTAACAATAAAATATATAAATGATTGTAATTTTATTAAAAAATAACTAACAATGAATTATTTTCACTCTTAATTATGAACAAAAAAACTCTATCAAATCACAAGTTGTGACCATGGCAATAACGAATGCTTAAAAAATTGCTTTAACTTTAACTTTAATTAAAGGAGGTATTGTGACTACTCTATTTCAACATAAAGAGCTATAATCACAAAATTAAAATAAAACTCACCAGTATCTTCTGAATTCTGAAAATATGAAGGGACGGGGAAAAGAGAGATATATTTACTTTTCATGGATCAAACCCAATACCCAATAACAATGGCCGATTGATGGGGTGCCATCATAGAGATATTAATTCAGAACTGGATTACAAAAACATTACCATTCTCAATCTTTCGATCAAGGTGTAAATATCACCTTTATATACTATAGTTTTCAACAAAAATGAAAAACGCTATTATCACCGTTACTTTAACTTGACTACATTTCATATGTTACGGCCACACTAGATTATTACTCTAGATGATACACTTGATTGTTGGGTTGTTGTAAGTTGTAACTGCTGCTAATTAAAACAATTATAAAATGTAGTAGTTGTAGTGTTGTCCATTTTTCTGCATCTAATTTTGAAAGTGAAGAACTCCAATATCTGTTTCAATCAACAACACATTCCGGTCATTCCGCTGATAGAATAAATTGTGGAAATGAAGCAGGAAATATGGGACTTCAGATTCAGTGCCCTTGTCTAGTCTCCAATTTCTATTTTCATCATGATGACATGATATTGCCATTGGTCCCACACATTCAATGTCACTTAACAGACCTCAAGTTCAGCAGAATTTATAATTCAGTTAGCTAAATTGAAGTTTATGGATTAAAATGTCACAATAACACACATATTTCAACCAGGACAGAGAAGATAGTTTCAGTTTCATGAGTAAAAATAAAAATGAGGTAAAAAATGATGACAAAGTGAAAGATTTCCAAGCTAAAAAAATCGTAGAGGAAGAATAAGTAAGAGGTGCTCGCCTGCCTCCATACCGGACTATTGATTGCGGACATCTACGAAGACAGAACATTTCTTATTTGGAGTGGAGATTTCTTTACTTACTCAAACTCAGAGAGTCTGAGGTTTTTGTGTTTAATGATGATGGGGGGTTGTCAAGTGAAGTGAACTGAATGGAATTTGCTGTTCGGACTGGGAATGTTTTATTTTATGTTTCGTCTCATGCTTAAAACAGCCACTTTGATTATGTTTAGTTAAGCGGCATAGCTGTGTCTTTGTGCACATGATTAATTTTGTTCATTTACTCACCATTGTTACATTTCCGATAAGTTCTTCAAAGTTAGGTTTTATAGTAAGAACCAAAACAATAACAGCGGACTGTTGCACGTAAGAAGCCGAGTTCTGCAGTCAGCAAGACAAATAAGTTAACAGCGCGCATGCGCTGAGGCATCACTTGCCCGTTACCTCTAGTCACGATTGGACAATATCTGTATATTTAAGAATGTTTCCCGCTGATTAGCCAATGAAACACTGTTATTTATTTCGTGGACGACCTCATTATTAAAAGGGTCCCGAAGTCAGGGGAATCTCCCTCTACCAGAATCACTTCCGTAGTAAAGTTCATAACCCTCGTTTATTTGCCAAATTTAGATGGGTATTTCCAACACAAAAACGGGTTTACAATGAGCGAAAATCTTATACTAAATTTCTAGGCTATCGAATAGTTAACTCTCTCACCCATTGCTCTATACCATGCATTTCGCCGTCTGGCTATTTCTACCAGATGATACAACAATTGCCTTTAAAAATAGACAAACAAAAAACTGATAAATAAAAATTCCGACGATGTTGCCAGAGCCGTGATGAACCCCTGAAACTAGAATGATTATCTATGTCCACAATTGCTATTTTCGTTTACATTGCTTGCATTCTTGCATACGTCCCCATTCTCCTTCACTTTCTTTTATTCACATTTTCAATTGCAAAAACATTTAAGTAGAGCGCACAGTAAGTCCCAGAGAAGTCTGCGCAACAATGACAGGCTCAAAATGTAACAGGCATCCCCGAATATCCGCCTACATGAATGATTTACTTCATCAATACAGAAATATACGAGGTATTATTACATTGAAATTGTAGTGTAAGTAGTAGTAGTAGTTTAGTAATATATAGTAGTAGTAGTAGTGTATAGCTGTTACAGTAGTACTAGTACTAGTACTAGTAGTAGTAGTTGTAGTAATAGAGTGGAAGGTAGTAATAGTAGTATTAAAATAGTATATATACCCTTGCCCCTCCCTACCCTATAATAAAGTCAATGGTTAAAAAGTAAAGTAGTCAATCTAATACAATAAATTATATGTTATAGTTATAGTTATAGTTGAGCTGACTGATCCTTTCTTTCTTTCTTTATCAAATTTCCTTGCAGTGTAAGGATAGCATTAATACGTTGTAATTGCTTTGTATCAAGATTTAAGAGAAGCAGGTGATGAGCCCACTGTCCGAGCTCACTGATCCATGTTTATAAAATATAAAGTCCTAGCTCTTATTACTTGTCATGTGTCCCAGTCCCACATTATATTTATATATTTGCTTAAGCTGAAGGGATTCTATGTGTCTTTGGTACCTCTACATATGTTTTTATGGACCTTTTCAACACAAAAAGGTTTATAATAAAAGATGAGACCCATCTCTAATAGAAGGGCTGTAAAAATGGGACAGAGCCTTTTTTATAAGTTCCTTTTTTCAACATTCAATCTGAAATAATCATCATCACATCATTAAAAAAGATTGCTGATTGTTTGATGGTGGATGCAGGACATTGATGATCGATCCTCCAAGTGCCAATGTTGTACTAGTAGTACTGCTGTAGTGTCATCTGCCTGTATGATGCAATTCCAATGTTGTCATGGTGACTAATGGTGTGTTTGTGTAAATTGAGAACACATTGGGGCTAGAAAGGCATAGTGCCCGCGATTTCCTCCACCCCAATTAATCTTGTGCTTCACTTTCCGTTCTAACCCTTACCAGATCATCTCCATCATCTTAATATATTTGTGTCAACTTTTTAAAAGTAATTTAACTGTCCTTGAATCAGGCAAACCAAAAGACAAAATTGCAAGACCTTTTTGGGACATAGTCGTCATCACTGCTTCTGACACAACCCAGCAGACAGCCTTCCAGTTGCAAATTGATGACAAGAATTCCCGTCAAGAACTCCCAGCTGGCCTTCCTATACATGTTATCACAGATCCCCCTGGCATTCGCATCGGTAAGTTTTAACAAAGGTTGGAATAAGGATAGACTTATTTATTTTATATGTCACTGTCCCGAAGAAATTAAAATGAAAATGAGTTGGCAAAAGAGCGCTTGGTTGTCCATCAAAATCAAACTCAATAATTAGCCGCTCCCTACCCCCTAACTGTTTAATTAAAAATTTTCCCCCCTACACACACATTGTATTACTGATGATTTGATCTACGCAAAATTATTAAGTCTTACTACCCAAGAAACCAAGACATGTTTGTCAAGTGTTTTCTTTCCTTGACCATCCAAACACAATATTTGTGAATCTAATAGTGAAAAGATTCAGTGGATGATGAACATGCTATACACACCTGTGAGTCATGGACAACCAAGTGCAATGAAAATAGAATTAGCTTTTAAAATAAACTGCTCCTGAAAAATCCTTTGGCTTTATTTTTGCTAGTTAGTAAGGCCGAAGAGGCAGTGATTCATCCTACTATTACTATAGGCTGACCATTTTTTTAAATCTCATTTTTCCTCTTAATTTGTTACATTTTTCAATCTCTCCAGGTAATGGTGGATCAACTTTAACCTGCTTAGAGGTCTTACAAAAGGAATATGGGGATAAATTATTTGACCTCAAAATTTTACTCATCCATGCCGGGGGATGGAGTCAAAGAATGCCCAGTGCGACTGCTTTAGGGAAAATATTTTCTATCTTACCTCACGGCGACCCTCCATTTCAAATGCTAGACCTGAAATTGGCTCTCTATTGGCCCTTTGTGGAACGGATCCAACCAGGTGTGCTCTTGGTGTGTGCTGATGACTTTCTTGTCTTTGATTTAGAGGATGACAAGGAATGGAAAATCCCTGGACAAGGTTTCACAGCACTTGCTCACCCTGCTCCTTTAGAGGTTGGAAAGTCTCATGGCGTGTATGTCTTAGCTGAAGGAATGACAGATGACACATCCAAACCTGTCAAGATATGCAAATGTCTCAAAGTTTTACAAAAACCAACAGAAGCTCGAATGAAATCGGAAGGAGCTGTGCTAAAGGGGAATTCATTTACCTTTGGTGATGGCATCAAGCTGGATGGAGAGGTAGTCTACACCGACAGCTGCTTTTACTTTGGAACAGATATGATGAGGAAACTGCTTAAAATGAAGAAATCTATAGGGAACCTGTCATGTGAAATTGACGCGTATGGAGATTTTCTTCAAGCTGTTGGGCAAAATGCTACCAATGATTACATTCATCTCACATTCAATGTGAGCCAGCCGACTCCTAGCCTTCTTGACATGAGGCAAAAAGTATTTGACACCCTGAATGGATCAGATATACATGTGTTGGTTTTAAACTCTTCAAAATTCATCCACATTGGTACAACTAAGGAACTGTTGCATCATTTCTGTCGTGATGTAGAATTCCAGCTGCAGTTGTGTTTAGGAAAAGATGTTTTCAATTCGTGGGCAAAAGGGATTGAAGAAGAAGATATTGACCAAGGAAATAGTGATGTTAGGAAAAAGGAAAAGGATGGTTCTAAGGGATTGTCAGAGAATGCATGCCTAATCCATTGCTCTGTAGATGAAAGATCTGTCATAGGATCTGACTGCTTTCTAGAATTTTGTCACTTTGAAGTTCCAGTAATATTATCAGATTTTTGTATTTTGAGTAATTGTGAAATCACTCGACAAGAATGGAAACAAGAGAGTTTTTCTGTCCCTAGCCATGTATTTCTTCACACCATTCCCATTCAACACAACAGTGGGGATGGAGTTGAGTTTGTCACCATTTTTTTCCACATCGAGGACGATCTTAAAAAGTCTGTAAGCCAAAAGGATTTAGGTTTGTTGCCATTTTTGGGATCCAACATTGACTTTTTCATGGCCCAGCAAGGCATTGATGTGCAGGATGTTATGCCAGGTAATGAGACTTCCGAGAACAATCACATTATCTCTACAGAAAGAGATAGCACTAAGACGAAGAATGGGACTAGCTCTTCAGTGGAGAAATTATCTTTGTGGAACTTGAAACTGTACAAAGCATATCCTTCCATGACATCATCAATGGGAGACACCCTTAACATTCTGAATTCTTCAGATCAGCCAGTGAAAAAGCAGAAATTGAGTCACAAGCTTTTCTCTATGGCTGATCTGGTGAAAATTAAAAATGTTGCTGAAATGCTTAAATTTAGGCAAAGTTTGTTTGACAGAATAGTCAAAAATCAATAATGTTCTTGTGTCAAAATACTGGATCGCTTTATATTTAATTATTTCTTTGCACTTTAGGTTATGAAATGTCAATCAGGATCCCCCTTTTCCCATCCCTAATAAAGCATTATTGTTTGATGTTTTATTACTTTGTGGATGATGTGAAGGTTCCTCTCATAATTTTGACTTCTTTTCACTTTTCAAACGGTTACACTTGTATTGTGTCGCTGAACTCTCTTTCTGTCAACTATCTAACTTTTTTTTTTTTTTTCTCTCAAAGATAAGATAAGATAAGATAAGATAAACTTTATTGATCCAAAAGAGGAAATTACATTGTATTTTACATTGCTCACACTCACATTGTGTACAAATACAAAAAAAAAACAAACCCTATTGTGGTTGAAAGTTAGTGACAACTGATCTTTGTATTTATGTTATTTTTACTGGATTGCTATTTACACAAAATTAGAAAAACAATTATATTTTTTTGCTTTATTTAGAATCTCTGTGATACACAGCTGAATGAAATTATATTTATTTACACATTCGTATTCGTATACAATTGTTTTTTTTTTTATGATGTCATGATTTTGATTTCGATTGCTATCATTTTGATTGCCATGATTCATTATTTCTTAGTTGAGAAGATGCCTCTGGTAGAGTTTTCTCCAATTCCTTCTCTCACTTGTACTTGTAACTATTTGGGAGGGGCTTTGGTAGAACTGGACCAATATGCTGCAGACCTGCCAGGGCCCCTGCCAAATCAATGGCCATCCCCCATTCAGTGCATTGTGGGACTGGATCTATCGGGGTCACTTGCTATCGAGACAAACTCAGTAGGTTGTACATAAAGGGGGGTAGAAAATCCTTTTGGAGCATGAATGTTGTTGGAGCTGGATGCGGATGTTGTTAGCTTTAGATACAAATCTTACATGGGTAAATCTTGTACAAATGTTGATCAGGGAGACACCTCTAATTCTAATGACTTTGTTTAAGTCTAGACTGAAGTATTTAATTTTTACCAATTTTTATAATGTGTGATTGTAGCTATGATGATAAAAACTGTCCAATAGGTTAATCTGATTGTAAACCACATAGAGCATTGGTTTTTTTTTTAAACGGCGCTATATATGTCTTGTATTTGTATTATTATTATTATTAGTGACTATTTGATAGAAAGGTGAAACCATAATTCTGCCTTTCCTTTTCTTCACTTACCTAACCATTTACATCAATCTCAATACCGGTACATCTGGTCAGGACCAGTACTTGCATGTACTTGTACTAACTAGGTATTTATCTCAACCTGTACAACAAAACAAATTGGGATGCCTATAAATATGATCAAATGGCTGCATGTAGTGCTATGGCCTGGTACATTAGAAGAGACTGTTTGAACCAGAAAATACTGTGTACAGGTGGTGTCACATTCTTATTCTTTTTATATCATGTGAGATGCAAACTTATGTAAATAAAATTTTAAACAGGAGGGATAAAAACTATATTTTTTGTGATGCAAAAAAAAACTGATTTTTTACAAATGCTTTACTTGGGATTCTGCATGGATATGTAATCAAATCTTGACACTATAAGTATAAGTAATTAAATATATTTAGTATTCCCCCCGTGGGGATCCGGGTAATATAAATAGATCCTTTGTTTCACCACGCAGGAGGGGCAACCCCTTCAGTGATGGGCATCGCCCATGGGCCAGGCGACTTTTCTAGTGACCCATGGACAATATTATATGTCATGCCCCTTTTTCTTTGTCTTCTATCAGGTCTTCCTTTCTCATACCCCTTTGTGGTTGGGGACTCTGGCAGAGCTGGACCAATATGGTGCAGACCTGCTGGGGCCCCTACCAAATCAATGGCCATCCCCCATT
>JAUELH010179350.1:0-11765 GCA_031471375.1 Hermissenda crassicornis | reverse complement strand
GTGTGGGTGTGTTTACCCCCCCCCCCCCCCCTCCCCCAAATCGCCATTTTATTTTACCATTCGCCTTACACTTGCACTTGATGCTGTTTGGTTGTTTAATAACTAGCTGGGTGAGTGTTTTTCACACTGTACTGTATAGGCATAGAGGTGTGTATGAGTATGTGGTACTGGTTCTACTTAGTGAAATAAAAAATAAATAAAAAATACACATAACTATAACTATAACTAACAACACGCACATGAAACCACGCCCATCCTTTTATTAAGAATGGGGTTTTTTTCCGCGCAATAAATAATAATATTAATATGATAATTGATAAGGCGTGCACAACAACATTACGCACCAAAATGCATAAGAAATGAGAGTGAGTACAAATACAAAACACATCAGATGTATATATGTACGCGCGACGCATGAGTATGAATAATACACCAATACTAATACTAGTACTAATACTAATACTAATACTAATACAAACAATACCCAGCAATCGATAGCCCAACTTTTTTCCAAAATGATAAAAAAAATAATAATAATACGTATTCTTTGTTCACTGACTAGTCGACTGAAGTGAAAGTGAAAGTGAAAGAGAACACATGGCGATATTATTAACAACAGAATATTATTATTAATAATATTAATAATATCATTTAGGTCATAGATATTATACTAATACTAATAATACTATACTATACATAACGATAGCATTAGTTCACAATATGGGGAAGATTAACTGAACAGAGCTACACACTACACTGCCTCCCCCCAGCCCCAGTTGCGCCCACAGACCACCACTGTGTCTGACTGACGAATAAATGACAGACAGTGAGCTGACACTGACGACACACGCCGACTACCTGGTGGATGTTTAGGGTTGGTGGAGCGTGGCTCTACCACAGCCACCACGAGCAGCGATCTGACAGGTGGCTGGGTCATCAAGCTACCTGCGCCTATGATTTCAGCGTACGGTTTTTTTTTTATCAGGCGAGTTAGGCGATTTTTTAAATTTTTAATTTAAAACTACCGTAGCGTCATTATTATTATTATGAATACTGTATGCATAGATCACAAAACGGCATTTACTAGGATACCAGATATGTAAAAATAGGACTGGAGCTTCATGAATAAAACCTTCGTCAATCTAGCCTAAAACAAAAAAATAACAATCATTGATTAAGACATCTGTTCATTTAAATTAAAGTACCTAATGTGTTTATTGTTTATACCACGCACGGTGAATATATTTATATTATTATGTTGATGATAGAAAGAAGAAAGACGGATGAAAATAATGATACAAGAATTACAAACCGCACAGTCTGCATAAGTTATTTAGTTTAGAATTTATGATTTTCAAGTGAATGTAGTAAGAAGTTATTAGTACCTATAATAGTAATAGAATAGTCTACAAGTGTAATTATAGTAATAATAAGAAAGATAATATATCCATATTCTACCTACCCAGTGTTCAAGTCAGTAACCAGTCACTACTTGTACTAACCACTAGCTAGCAATAGTACTATTACTATATATCCAGTATTATTATTGTACTAGTCCTGTTACGGCTTATCCACCCGTTTCTATTTCTAAATCTACACACCTACATTAACACATGTTGAACAGCGTTCATTTGTGAGCGAGACAATGGACCTACCACTACCACTGTTATTTTTTTTCAGTTCTTCTAATCTAAATGTAAGAGTAATGACAATGAGTATGAGTATGAGTATGATGATCATTCATGGCTGGAATTGACACCCCTCCCCTTTTTGTTTGTAATTTCAGCAATGCTTATGGCTTGTGATGTTGAGATTGGACGCACCTTCCTAACGACTGCTATTATTAGTATTAGTATTTAATATTAGTGGCATTGTGGCATGCCAGTCAGCTTCCATTCAACCCACATGGAATAAAAGTAAGAACGTTTGGTGAAATGTGAATGTGGGCGTGGACTGGACCTAAACCCATTCACCCAACAAGAGGTTATGCCGTTCTCGATCTCATTTGCCATTCCCATGCAAACAACAGGGACTCATCCTCCTATCTTACTCTTACCCCACAGGATTTCATTTCTTCAAATCTATACAAAATGTCTTCATACTTCCTTAACCTGGAACTGGTAAGACTAGTAAGACCACGTGTTACGCTAGTTACACTCCAGGGGTTGAAGTAAACGCTTACACACGAGCCCCTTCCTGTGCTTTCTTTTAATTTAAAGCATGTCCCCACCCTTGAGGCATTATCCAGAGAAGTACACATACAGGCCAAAGTGGCAATGCATGCTTTGTTTCAGTTTCAGTGTTTGAAATCACTACAGGCTGGCCTGCCCCACTGCCAAGGCTGCCCAAAATAACATATCATCCAGTAAGATTAAGATAGTCCAATCCCATTGGATTTCACTACTACTACTATAGTAGTACTAGTCGTTATAGTATAGTCTGCTACATACAATCCACGACACAAACACGAAGATGGCAGGAAAGATGAGATTCAGTCAGAAAGGAAGAGGATTGGTTGACCAGAAAGACGGGACCACAAATATTTAAATGGAATAATGAAAGAACAAAGAGTTTTTGTTTTCAACTTCTAATAACGTGTATTCAAGTGTACGAAAAGTACAGCACACAAAAAGGCAAAGCCGCATAAAGAGTACTTGCTATTTAAGGAGCCAAATTTACATCTTACATACAGACATAACACAGGTATACATGTATAAAAAGGTTGATATAAATCTTTTAAACAACTCTCACCACATATAATACATTGGTTTCTCTTACAACTACGTACACATGTCAATGAATTCTTATGAACAAAAAAAATAAAATCAGGCTCCTAAAATAGAACGTCAGTTTCTTGCCGTCTTGCATTTGCATCACAATGTAGGTCACGAGCCGAGACGGATTGCGCCAAGCTCACACACGTGTGTACGTGTGTTGTGTGTGTGTGTGTGTGTGTAACTACTGAACTGACGCGCTGGGTGGAAAGGCTAATGGAGGCGGGACGAAAGGGAGGCAAGAAAGATAAGATGTATAACTGTTTTTGACTTGATGTCAAAACTTTGTTAAGATCTGTGTTATATGGCTCAAATAGGCCGCTCTAGTCATGGCTGTAGCCAAAGACAGAAGGAGGGGGATGGACAGTGAATATATAACTGTCTCCCAAAATAGTCCCATCAACAGTTGGTTAGGTCATGAAATCCCCAAGTCCGGAAAACTCATATATGTATGCAGTCGAAATCCAAGCGAGTATATTACTCTTACTCTTACAGGAAGGTATTGATGAACGTATCAATACGAGAAGAGGGACCATGGGGATAGGAATTAAGTGGGGTGCTACTAGTAGTGGTGGTAGTAATTGGGCAATCCATCTCGGACCGTGTACCTCTGCCAACCTTGATTCTTTAAGGTGACAAAGAACAAACAGGTATTAAAAGTAAAAATCACCTCTTTATATTTTTAACTCAACCAAGAGGGAAAATTAAATACATTATGATATTTTGTACAAGTGAAATGATAGCAATTATTGGGTTCAAACAGCTGCTGGCTTGAGCTGTAACCCGTTTCAAGTTTTTAAAAAACAAACAAAAGTGAACATGGTGCGCACTTGGCTGCATTCCTAATCTAAACACACACATTAGTCTTATCTGGTCAGTGCGGTTCTGCAGTATCCATCATCCATCTCCTCCCCTGGAGAGTACCAACACAAATCTCCCAGATAGGTTAAGTGGCTAAAGTGCAAGAGATGAAATAGATTAGGACTTCTGGTAGGTAAGAGAGAGAGAGGGAGAGAGAAAGATAGAGAGAGAGAGAGTTGGCATCTGAAATTTTTGAATGTCATTAGTATTAACATTTTTGTTCCAGGCTGCCAAGGAAGAAAAAAGTAAATAGCCCTAGTTAGCTGCCAAATGGAAGAAAGAGGTATGTTAGGGACCCAGCAAAGGAGAAACAACAAATACAAACACCATGGTTACTGATGCAGTACTGGGAATTACAATTAAATTAGGATCTTTGCACTTGACAATACAAATGCTGCTGCCTCGTATTTCTTACATCAAGCTTAATCATGGAAACAAAAGGAAACTAATTTCTTTCACAATTTTGAAAATTCAGCTAAATTTGCCTTAACACTTGAAAGCAAAAGCAAAGAGGGCTTCAAACAAGAAGGGCAGTAAGTACATTAAATTGGAAAATAAAAGTGGAAAAAGCATTAACTAAATGGTCTGGAAAAAGAAAATTCAAATCATTTCACATAATTTTTTGAGTAGAGCGATAAAATCACAACAAAAGAAACAGTTTAGTTATTATAGCTCAACAAATTCTTGCTGATTAAGAAGTTAAAATACTTTCCATGAAATGAATAAAACATTTTCAAAATCAGAAAAGCCTGACATTTCAACTTAAGTAATCAAATTACTGAGAAAATTATATAAATATTAAAAATAAATTAAAAGGTTACACTTAATTTACATTCTTTATGTATACAAAGTATTAGATGGAACAGAATGGTGTAATGGGGGGTGGGGGGGAAATGAAGGTCAAATCATTACTAAACATAATGGTCTGTGCCATCCAAGAGCATAGCATAAAAAGCAATTCTTTAATAAAAAATATTTTAGAGACCCGCAACTGATTTGATATCAGAAACACACCAATAAGGCATCTTTCCATAAAGGCACCACCGTGACTGTATTTTTCTTTGACCATAAAGGGAGGTGAATAGAGCCAGCACTTAGTAGAAAATAATACTTTTACTTTGTACCAATCATGTGTACGAAACAGAATAGATAATATAGACAGAGAATCTGGGCAAATCATTGGTCCACATGTGCAGGGTGACCCCAACCTACTGGATACAGTTATCAGTAATGAATAAAGCAATGAAAGCACCAAGGGTATCCTATACGTTAATAAATATTTTTTGAACCCCCCTCCCTCCTTTTTTATAAATGGTTTTCTTTTACCAGTTTAAAATCTTAAAACAAATACCCTGAGCGATAATCTCTCATTTACTCTTCACTTATCCCGGTATAAATGCCTTGATGAAAGTTGTCTTAGCCAATAATTCCCATTACCCAGAGAATTGTCATTCCTACTGATAAAAGGGTCTCTGTACTGTATTGTAGAAAAATGCTGCGTGATTCATTTTCAACCCAAAACTTTTGATGAGTGAAATAAGGTAGGGGACATGGGGTGTGGGAAACATACATTAACGACGAAGATGGACATCATTCAAATTGGCCCCATCAGTTTTAACAACTTATGATTACACAAGTTCCATCAAAATCAAGATTAAACTAAACAAAATGGAACATCAACTGTGGCAATAAAATGACAGTAATTGTGAACTTTTGAAGTAGTACTGGCGAATTGCCATACAGTCTGTTCAGAATCAGTCATACAGGTGATGACAAAACAATGAAAACAATCTTGATTCATGTAAAGAATGAGTGGCTTATTAGTTTCAATGATTGAATTTCATCAAGTTATGATTTAAAAGGAAAAAAAAAAGAAAAGAAAAAAAAAGAACCAAACAAACATAATTCTCTTGGCAGTAATAATCATCTTATATTATTGCAAATATTACAGTTGTCGGCAATCTAAAATAAATAAGACTAAAATCATACAAGTAGCCAATCAGATGAGTTACGCATCATTATGGAAAAAGGTGTAAAAATCATAATATGCAAAAGTAAATTCAACCTAATGCTTTAGATTGCTCAAAAATATTTTTTAGGAAATGTAAGGTAATGGGGAAAAGAAGAAATGAAATCATAATTTGAACACGGGAGTGGAAATATAAACATAAATGCCATTAAAATACATCACAAGAAACTGGGCATACAATCAGATCTTCACATATTAGTTTTCAATGTCACACATCTTCAAAGTTCAATAGATTAGCATACCCATGGAGACCTGAAAATGCCCTCACTCAAGAGACCCAAGTATTTGTCACAGCACAATATTCCTCACATGCATGATTTCCATACAGCACTTTTGCATTGGTTACATCACATGGCATAACTTAAAACCATTTGCTTATTAGTCCAGATTGTGTTGCATGAGCACCAATAATTAGTAGACCAAATCAAATGGCAAGGTAGGTCGACGCCATTCCACATTATTAAGACATCCTGAATGAACTAAGCTCTCTGTGCTTCCACTACAGTCACTGCTGTTGCTGGAGGAGTCTGAACCGGAGGAGCTCGAGGACGAACCCGAACCCGTTGAACCAGTTGGTGAGTAGTGGAAAGGATCAGCAGGGGCCACATTCTGTGAGGACACGCTGGACGGCCAGAAAGTATCCACATACGTTGTTGTTGGGTAGTTATCCAAACCTTGCTTACTACAGGAAACTGAAGAATTGGAGGGCTTAGGTGCGTTGTCAACAACAACTTCATCTGGGTTGAAAACAGAAATAGAACTGAAGATGTCGTTCTCCTCGGCGGAGGCTGTTTTGCTGCAAGAAGTTGCGTTGTTGAACATGTTTCTAGATGACTCACTACATTGACGATTCAGATTAAGAGCCGAGTTGAACCGTTGTTCCAGAGACTGTACATCCACGCTTCCAAAGTTGTTGATATTGACTGTAAGAGAATTGTTTATCTGGGTATTTTCGACATTCATTTGGGATGTTGATTCTGAACAATATGAAAAATTGTTATGCTCGTTGCCAGTAGGGCTAAGAGAAGGACTGCTGCTCCCACTTTCACTGCTGTTTGAAAGTTGGGTGCATGATCCGTCAGTTTTGGTGTCATCTTCGTGAATGAAGTGACACCTGGGTCCGTAGGGACAGAAACCAATGGTATGAAAAGTGCGACAAAGCTCAGTTTTGTATTTAGGATGCCGAGCAAGATTTCTAAGTTCATGGGCGCCATGAGCAAACTGGCACTTATCTCCGTATTTACATGAGCCACTTTCTTCAAATGGACGACACAGTTCTGTTTTGTATCGGCTGGAATTAACAGATCTCTGTGACTGTGAGGAACCATTGCCCAAACGATCGCTGTCACTATCACTTAGGCTTCTATCTAGTTTCCTATGAGATGAGGACGATTCGCCTCTGTGTTGGGGGGAGGTAGACGGTGAAGAAGGGTTGGCAAAGGGGGGAATATCCAATGGAAAGTACAAGGGATTATCTGTGGATGAATACTGATTGTCCAACTGGGTGGAACTCCCGTTGCTGCTACCACTAGCCGTGCTGCCATTACTGCCTCCAGACAAGTTTCTCATTCGTGTATAACTGTTCGTCATTGCGTTGGTAATCGTGCTGCGTCTCTCGGGAGGACCAGAGTTAATTTTAAAAACACCCGCTCGTCTCCGTCTCTGAAATAAAGAAAATGAAAAACAATTAAGATCAGGTGATAACATTAAAATATTTAACGTAAAAAAAACACAATAAGTCGCTACAACCTAAATATTGACAAAGATCATTGAAACAAGGAGTACGTAAAAAAACACAATAAGTCGCTACAACCTAAATATTGACAAAGATCATTGAAACAAAGAGTAAGACTCCGTGAGGCACGTGGATGGCGATTTCAATGATCGGAACCCCGTGCTTTTCAACTAATGGTAATCGCCGAACTCCATACCCGAGAAGGTAAATTATGATAGAGTAAATTCCAGATCTCATAGACAAGTAATAAAGGGCCAGAGGGGGGAAAGTTTGATGGATCAAGCCTGTAGCACCAATATAATCGACTTTCCTAACACCACCGAGCGCATCCGTTGTTTCCCCATATTTTTCTCGATCACGTCGGCGTGTCTTTTTTTTTTTTTTTTTCAAACCCGCGTGCTTATCTTTTTTACAAACAGTGCATCCAAAAAATATGCAATAGAAAAAAAAGTTCGGCAACCAACCTTGTTAAGTTAAGAAGACCATTTGATCTAGTCTAGTAATGTATTTACTTATTATCAGTTTCAGACCCAACCCGAATTGTGATTAGAGTTAACGGGACTCCAGAATATTAAATCCAGCGAGGTTATACACATGTAACACGCAGGAAGAAAAAAATCACGCTATTGGAGTGAACGCAACGCGACACACTGGGTGATGTGAGTGAGGGGCTGTGGTGGTTAGCGCCAACCAAGCACACCAAGGACGACCCGCTGCTTCGCGAGGGATTACCTACAGTAGTATGCGTCGGCCCGATCGCCTTGGCAAACTGTATGGGGTGGGTTAGGGTCTACTAAAGAAAGGAAGGGGTGGGTTAGGGTCTAAAGAAAGACAGAGAGAAAGGAGGGAGTGAGGGAAGAGAAAGGAGGGAGTGAGGGAGGAGAAAGGAGGGAGTGAGGGAGGAGAAAGGAGGGAGGAGAAAGGAGGGAGTGAGGGAGGGGAGAAAGGAGGAAAAAGGATCTTCCAGCCCCAAAACGGAAATTGTTAGAAATAGTCTCGAGAGTATTTGAATTTGAACGACGCCATCATTTTATTTTGACAACTCGGTTATTGCACTTTCATTCGTACAAACCGAGAAGTTTGTTCATAATATGAACTTCTCGGTACAAACTAACAGCAACAGGTCAACACGAACAAAATAGTCCAAAATTAACCATATCACCCTTTAACCACAATATAATTGTGATAACCCACTTCGGAAAAGGGGGGGGGGGGGGGTGTGCAGTTGGGCTACCCGTGCAGTTGCAGCTGCATCCGCATGTTGTCATTGGTACCTAGAATCCGACAAAAATGTCAAAGCAAGGAGTCAGATTTTTTTTTAATTACCTAACTTTAAATTGATAATTAGGCACTACTGAACTTGTGCGGTCCCGATTATTTACCCCGAGGAAGTGTGATAATTAGATAGGCCTAGGTCTTCATTTTTTTTTTAGATTACTATTAAAATATTAAAAAAATTTACTTGATCTTAATTTGCGACTTTGTCGATATCTAAAATTATTTTTTAAAGTGTGTCGACTGCTGCCTCGCGGGTTAGCCGAACGGGACTCTTCCACTTCCACAATCCAAGGCGATTGGTTAATAAAGAACTTTAACATGATTTAAATGTTGCTGAAAACTTTGGACAAAATAACGGAATAAGAATAAGATTGATTAGTAGAAGCAGACTAAAAAGTTGAGATATCTATTGACGACCTTATTCATATTATTACTTGAATTAGTCTAGACTATGATGACTATAAGTTACTATAACTAGCCATGTGGTTACGCCATGGCCATGATCTGTCAAGCTGTCTATCTTGATTCTAGAAGAAAGCGAAAGTAAATCAGTAGAATATTGTTCCGACGCTTACTACCGAGAAGGGGGTCTAAATATCAAACGCATTTTCTGTGATATCCTAATATAGATACTATTGGAATAAATTATTCAAATCGTTCATCTAGCGCGTTCGCTAGCATTGGCGTGACTAGCCTTGGGCAGTAGTACATAGAGTAACAACACACAACACACCGTCTGCTGTTGGTTGGCGATATAAATCTATCCACGTTATTTTTTTTCTAATTTGTTCGCATTTACCAAATGCCAAAGCCTAAATTATATAATAAGAGCAATGACTAGCGTAGTACTAGAAAGGGAATTTTAAAAATGAGAAATCGGTAAATCTGTTACTGTTTGAGTTTGGTAACAAATGTTCCAACAAGAAAAGTCGTTTTAATCTAAATTCAAATTGAAAGACTTAAAACGATCAGATCAACCTAGACTGTTTCTAGTATTTGTACGTTCCCTCAGATGCATTTATTATGGCATTAATTAGACACTAATTTATAAATCCAACTTATTTCAATTAAGACTGACTTATTTTTCAAGTTAAAGTTAAAGAAATCATTGAAGGCCAAAAAAGGTTCTCAACATTAGGGTCTTCTCTACTAAGATAGAAAATCTTCGTCGAAAATTGAGCACATCTATAGTTCTAGCTAGTCTATGTTTATTTACCTGAGCAATAGTTTCTCCAATGTCGAAATGGTTTATCCGCACATCACCCGCACACCACGTATCCATAATGAAAAAGGCTTAGAAAATTCAAATGTATTCCGTGTAGTTCTCTCCGTTTCACCCACCGCTATAACACCACGTTTTTGTGGCGGGCATTTTTATCCCTATCCAGGAAAGGCGGAGCCTAATCCATGGCTCTGCCCCCTGTAGCAGCGATTGGTTGGACGAATTGTAAACATAGAATGACCTTGCATGACGTAGGCAATCGCGGGGTGCAAGGTCAGAGAGACCCAAGCGGAGTAAACGTGGTCGTGTAACTGTTTTTTTGTGTGTGCAACATTCTGAGTCAACCTCTCTCTTTCTATCGCGCCTCTCTCTCTCTCTTTCTCTCTCTCGCACACACACACGCTCTCTCTCTCTCTCTTCTCTCTCTCTCTCTCTCTCTCTCTCTCTCTCTCTCTCTCTCGCTTTTCGGATTTCCTCTGATTGGCCTTTATCTCTTTTCCCTCGCTTTACTTTACTCCGCGACAGCTATGGAAGTCTAGTAGTAGTACTACTATAGTGTATAGTGTTGAAGAGTAGAATGAACACTTCTAGTAGTTGGTAACTGGTACTGGTACAGAATGCAGTGACTCTTCAGGTCAATGATATTATAGGACAGGGGAAAGATGAATTTAATTATGATACCAATATATCAGTATGATCATTGATGAATCAATCACGACGTCACACATGTTTGCCTGTTGTTGTTGTTTTTGTATATTACTTTCGCACATTATCGTAATCAAACACGCTTCCCTCAGGTTTTATTATTATAATATTCTCATGTCTCATGGCCATCTAGTTATTTGGGGTTGGAACAATGGAGATTTCAGGGTTCATTGTGTTAATTAAGAATTGACATATATATATAGATAAAACACTATTTTATGAAACTAGACACTGATATTATAATTATAAGTTAAACTAAACACGGGGTGATTACAAAAGTGATAATGCGTCAGTTTTACATTAAAGTTGGGTGCTGGTTTTGCTATCACCTGTTAATTTTTAGTTTGTGCGTGTTATAAGCACTGCTTTTTATAAAGTGATCATAGAAGTTGAATAATAATCAATTTAAGATTGTTTAAATACTAGAGATACTATTTGTTTTTACTTCATCCATCTTTTTATTTCAAAATAATCAATATAATTGATTTATCGGTTTTGGGGGATAACTGAGCGAGGTCAAAATAATCGTGTCCAAAATGCAATGCCATGAGATATATATTCTATCTTTACTGGGTGGAGTAAACAACATTTCCCAGAACTGATGATAGTTCTAGCTCTCCCACAGCCCCGGCCAAATTAAAGACAGATGCCAAGTCTTCACGCGTGAGAACTCTTCAGAATCCGGGAGCGCGGAGATGTTTTGCGTTGAAGTGGAAGAAGGAGTGGGTACGAGGTGGGGCGGGTACGGAGGAGGGTTGTTGTATGTTTCACAGATAGATGAGGAGGAAAAACGAAATTCATCAACAGGGAGAGCACATTTTAACAAAACAAATAAAAAAAGAAACCACTAATGTGGATGATAATACAGTGTAATGTGTATGTGTGTGTGTGTGTGTGTGTGTGTATGCGTGTGTGTGTGTGTATGCGTGTGTGTGTGTATGTGTGTGTGTGTGTATGTGTGCGTGTGTGTGTATGTCTGTGTATGCGTGTGTGTGTGTGTGTGTATGTGTATGTGTGTGTGTGTGTGTGTGTGTGTGTGTGTGTCTGTGTGTGTGTGTGCGTGTGTGCGTGTACATTTTTATTTCTCTTTTCTTCGTACCTTTTTTTAGCGGGGGGTGGGGGGGGGGGGGGCTGTTTGTATTGAATATAATTAATAGAAAA